>DF242055.1:40003-64768 GCA_000507305.1 Breviolum minutum Mf 1.05b.01 | reverse complement strand
GAGAAGAGAAGAGAAGAGAAGAGAAGAATGAGAAGGGTAGAGTAGACGAGTAGAGTAAAGAAGAGTAGAGTAGAAAAGAATAGAGCAGAGTAGAGTTGAGTAGAGAAGAGTTGGGTGGCAAGTCTAATATTGGTGATGTTAGAGCGTCACTTCTTGTGGCAGGTGCAGTATTTGGTGACGTTGGCGCGTCTCCATTTGTGGGAGGCATAATATTTGGTGATGTTGGAGTGTGACCTTTAGTGGCAGGTGGAGTATTTGGGGATGTGGACCTGCAACTTTGGGAGGTAGCCGGAGCACGAAATGCTATTCTGCACGAAATTCGTCGCTCAGGGGGGAAAAGTAAGCTCTGCGACTGGATGGGTTCAGTTTCGGGATTTCATGCTCAGATCATGATCGGATCAGCCGCGTATGGGGACGTTTCATGCCATTTGCTGTCACACTTGATCTCCATAGTCTCAATTGTGTTCTGGATCTGACGGGTTGCTCTGCGCACTCTGGTGGGCATGTCATCTGTTTTCGTTTGCTAGGCACATCGTCGCAGCACTTGTAGTACTCTATGTAGCACTTCGTACCACATTGCAATACTTTGTAGCACTTTGTCGTACTTGTCGTGCTTTGTGATACTCTGTGGTAGTTTGTAGCACTAGGTAGAAATTTGCAGTACAGTGAAGTACGAAATAGTACAACAAGGTAGTGTTTTGTCGTGCTTTGTTGTGCTTTGTGGAACTTTGCTGTTGATTGTAGTACTTTGTAGTACGGAGTAGTACTTTGGGGTACGTTGCTGTGCTTAGTAGTGTGTGGTAAGCAGTACTGAGTAGTACGTAGAAGTACATTTGCAGTACGTAGTGCCACAGAATAGTACTTTGTAGTCGGTAGTAGTAAGTCTCAGTAGAGTGCAGTATTTCGTGAAACAGCTTCTCTTCTCTTCTCTTCTCTTCTCTCCTCTTCTCTTCTCTTCTCTTCTCTTCTCTTCTCTTCTCTTCTCTTCTCTTCTCTTCTCTTCTCTTCTCTTCTCTTCTCTTCTCTTCTCTTCTCTTCTCTTCTCTTCTCTTCTCTTCTCTTCTCTTCTCTTCTCTTCTCTTCTCTTCTCTTCTCTTCTCTTCTCTTCTCTTCTCTTCTCTTCTCTTCTCTTCTCTTCTCTTCTCTTCTCTTCTCTTCTCTTCTCTTCTCTTCTCTTCTCTTCNGATAGAGTGATAGATAGAGTGATAGATAGAGTGATAGAAAGAGTGATAGATAGAGTGATAGATAGATAGATAGATAGGTAGATAGATAGATGGATAGAGTGATAGATAGATAGATAGATAGATAGAGTGATAGATAGATAGATAGAGTGATAGATAGAGTGATAGAAAGAGTGATAGATAGAGTGATAGATAGAGTGAAAGATAGAGTGATAGATAGAGTGATAGATAGATAGATAGATAGAGTGATAGATAGAGTGATAGAAAGAGTGATAGATAGAGTGATAGATAGAGTGAAAGATAGAGTGATAGATAGAGTGATAGATAGAGTGATAGATAGATAGATAAACAAATTTTTCGTTTTTTTTCATTTCATGGCAAAAGAGGGTCTTTCCCTCGCAGCGACATGCAACTAATTAGCGCAGTGGGGAAAAGCGCGAAACACAGGCCCAGAGGTTAATGCCCTTGATAATCCGGCAAGAAAGCTCCAGTAGCGGCCTGTGACGTGGCCTTCATGGCTTCCACGAGCCATTGCTCGAGGGCCTCTGAAGGTACCTGTACATGGTACTGGCCAGCAATGCGTTCAAACTGATCGGTCAGTGAACCCGCTATTGCCTTGCAAAAGTCCTGGGGATACTCCTTGTGGGCCGCTGTACGGAATGACCCATTGGCGTCCTTGCCAATCGCCACCTCTTTGGGTGGGGAGATCCCTTCAGGTGCTCGCCTGTACATTGAATTGGCAACCTGACAGCCATGAGGCCGGTCGGTTTCTTGACCGAGGCCCCCCATCGCCACTCTCACATGGTGAACCGCTGATGGTCGCAGAAACATGCCCTTGTAAGTACAGCTCAATTAGTTTGGCCCATGTAGTGCCTTCGAACCGAAGGTCACCATACCAAAGCGAATTGGCCGTGTCCAGCGAGAGCACCGTGATGGTGCATCCATGTGCCGAAGCCCATTCCTGTAGATGATAGTGGATGTCGCCTTTCCTCCTCCTACCGCTGAAGAGGTGAACTACCAAGAAATTTGGTTTTTCACGGATTCTTCCAATTGAAGGTACCGTTGTATCCTTTGGTAGTTCAACCCAGTCCAGGTTGCGAAGGTGTTGTTGCCAGTCAGATTGCTCTTGAAAAAGGCAAACAATGCCTTCCCTGCTTTCCTGTCGTTCCACCAAATTGGCTGTACCTCTGCGGACTGGCCGATGTGGGCGTCTTCCCTCTCTGACTGGTCCGTCTCCACGTGTAAGCCGCTCCAGTTCTGCAATCCTAGCGGTGCGTACAAATCTCGGCAGCTCAGTGGCCATCCTGTAGTAATTGTCCTCCACCAGAACTTCAGCTCGACCGTCCAACCAGGTAGCCAGCTGGTCTGGCAAAGCATGTTCTCCCCAGTGGAGGAAGATCGCCATAGCAAATTCGACGTCCAGGAGCGCAAGATCTTCTAACGCACCAATCCAGAGCTCATCCAAAGGGGTCATGTCTTCGTCTTGTGCTCCCTCTTGTTGAAACCCTGTAAACCAGTGCTCAGTATCCTCTGTAAGCCGTGCGATGAGCTGAACTGCCACATTGTCGGACAAATCAAAATTGCTAAGTTGAGCTTGTTGCTGCCTGAGCGTTTCCAATTCCTCAAGATACTTGGCAAATTGGTCGGCCGGCTTTTCATCTGGCGGCAAAAAGGGGCCTGATGTCACCAAATAGTCCGCCCTGTTCAACCCGTTCACCCGTGATGGTCGGGGCGTAGGGTCATAGGCCGTGAAATAGCCGCGCTCTTTCAGGTCGTGGAAGCATTTGTTGATGCCAGTACCCCGTGGCACATATGCGAGATGTTGTTGCAGTCTCTGAGTGGACCACAGGAAACGGCAGCAACTCGGGCATGTAGAACCTGACAAAAAGTTATGTTCCACTGAAAACACTCCGTGTGCCTTCCTCTTGTGGGTGCTCAGCCCTTGAGGGGTTGTGAAAGTGCGTCCACACGAACACTGCCACAGCTGGTCCTGTTGGTGATGCTCGAAGGGATCCATAGTCCAGGTAGCGCCAGCATCTCGGAGAACGTGCAAGATCTGTCTGTGGAACATATGGGCCTCCTGGAGCGTGCATTCTTGTAGTCGATGTCGCTTAAGGCCATTCCGGACCATACGGATCCAGGTCTTGGGGTCATTCAGGCAGCATGTTCGCACGTCATCAATGTTGGTGGGGATTTCCTCTGGCGTGGCTCCAAGCTTGCAGAGCCATGCTAAGTCAGCTTCAAAACCTTCGATCCATGAGTGTGCAACTGCTGCTCGCTCTTGCTGCAGCAGGGAAAGAAGGTCTGCGGGGCCATCTCGAAAAATTCTCATGGCATAGCGTAGCCGCTCTTTCGCCAGGAAAATCCTTGGGTCGAGAATACCTGCTCTTCCAAAAATCTGGGCATAGGTGCAACCATCGTTGAAGTCAAGCCAGCCTCCAACGCGTCGGCACATCCTGGCAACCAAGCTTCGTAGTTTTCGGAGCTGTGTACTCGCAGGTGTTGGCCACGCTCCACAACCAAAGTAAAGCTTGGATTCCACAGACTGCTGAACAACCGAAAACGGGTGGTCAGTGGGAGTCGACGATTGCAAAGGATGGGTTTGGCCAGCGATGTGAAGGCCGCTCTGGCGGTTCCCATTCGGCAGCGGAGTTCAAAATGTAGGGTTTGCTCCGCTGCATAGTAGGTGCCAAGATGTTTGTAGACCGGGAGGTAGTGCAGCCAATGCTCTGTCTCATCGGTAAAAATGATCTTGTGGCCACTGCAACCTGAAAGATAAAGCCTTCTTCGGACTTCTGGTGCGCCTTGGCCCTTCAATGTGGCGACCACACTGGTTTTGTTCTTGGCGAGGTTGAGCTTAAAGCCTCGTCGATGAAAGGCGTCCTTGACACACTCCAAAAGGTTGCCGATCTCTGTGGTGACCTCATGAGGGCTATCAGTAGCCCATGGGATAGCCAAATCATCCGACCAGATGATCTGGAGAGGCGAAAGTCCTGCTTTGGCACAAATGTTGGTGAAGGCAGGTTGTTGATCGATCCATTCAGCTATATCCTTCTGCACATCGAACATCACACAATGGAAGATGATATCGGCCAAAGGAGATCCCGGACGGGTCCCTCTTTTGGTTTCCGTGACCGGACCTTCTCCGACAGTAAACCAGGTGTGGTAATGGATGTCCTGAACAAACTCTTGGAGAAGTGGATCACACCCTAATTGAAAGAGGACATCCGGCTGTTCTAAGCATTCACGCAATCCTGAAGTTGGAAGTCCATCTTCCTCCAGGTGCTGCAAAAGAATGTCGACGTACTGCGGGATGCCAACTCCTGTGATCAATTCTCTGACCAGCCGATGAAACGCCTCTGCCAGATCCACAAAGAGCACCGCAGTGCTGTAGCCACGAGCCCCTAAGACATTCGTGAAAGTCCTGATGGCCTGAGATCCAAAAGCCACTTGCTGTCTCGGGAATCCTCCTATTTGTCCTTGATATCTGGCTGGTTCCAGTTTGGCCATGATCTTCCGTCTCAGGAGTGCATGAATCCGTTTCGGTACACTTGGTAATAGAAGGATGCCTCGGTAATTCCTTGCCAACATCATGTCACCTCGTTTGGGGATGACTGCCAAACTGCCACCTTTGAACCCAATCGGCTCGGACCTCCAAGCAAACATCTTCCAAACTAAGTCGAAGTAGTAGTTGGCTGTGTGAGGAGCCCATTTGTGGAATAGACCTGAGGGGATCCGGTCATAGCCTGTCGACTTGTTGGTGCGAGTTTCCCGGAAAACATCCTCAAGCTCAGCAAGGGTAGGTAAGGCGTCCAAATCGAGCAATGTTGGATGTGGCCTTCCAATTTGAAAAGCATGACATTCTCGGACTAAATCTCCACTAGCTGTTGTGCTGCCGACTTCCAAGGCCTGGAAGTGAGGGTCCCATTGTTCCTCCAAACATTCCAGCTGGTAGGGAGAATGTCCAACTCGTCGGTTTTGATGTTGTGGAAGCGATCTGCGGATAACTTGCCAGAACTTCTTGGAAAGTCGAGGGTCAAGAAATTCGGAAGCCTCTGCAGAAAGTTCAGTATAGAAATTTCTGTCATCCCTTCGGGTTTCACGCGTGACTTGGCGGCCCAAATCTCGAAAGGTCTTGAGTCCTTGTGCAATCAGACGATCCTGATCTGAGAGGATGTTGTAGAAACCCTGAGATTGTTGGTGGCCATGTGACGCCCAGCCGTGGAAACACATAGCCAAATATGTTTGTCTCTGTTGTCGATTGAGACTTGCCAAGTGCAAGCGAGCTTCCTTTTTATGGCAAACCAATGTCCAGGTTCCCTCAGACAAAGTTGATTTGTGTGGTTTGGCTGAGCGGTGCCACTTGTAACTTGCAAGAGTGCGATGGAGATTATCCTTAAGGGTGGATGCATGGGTATGAACATCCGTGTGCCAGTCGAGTTCTGGCGGATGCAGGTTCCGGAGTGCTTCTTCTCCAATGTAGTCCAAGTCATCCTCCAGGATCTTCTTAGTTCGATGGCGGGTCTTGTGTTGGATGGCGAAGATCCGTTCCAGGGAAAGTGCAGCAACACAGTGATCTGTTTTGGTGAGAGCGAGATCAATCCGGTCCTCAACCCAAGTCCTGCACTTCCATGGCCTCCAATGCGCTGGGATCCCAACAAAATCATTGCGTGGCCACTGTCCATTGGTGTGCTGCCATGTGCCAGGGCTGCCTAACTGATTCTCACCGAAAGTGGCTGGTAGGCAGATGCCTCTGCTAAGCAGGAATTCATGGCAGGAGTGCTCTTTCCCATTGCTAACTTCCGCTTGGTGAGGGCCAATGGCCTCTGAAAGTTCTTCGCCTAGGCGGCAATTGAGATCTCCAAGAAGGATAGTATCCCAAGAGTGGTACTTCTTGGGGATGGCCTCAGAAATTGCTGTCCAGTACCCAAGCCGTGATTCTTCATCTGCTCCAGAGTGGGGGGCATGACACGCTAGCACCAAGCACTTCAGCACCACCGTTTGGACTCGGACGATAAGAAACCTGGCATCCGCCGCCACAATTGAAAGGTCTCCCGGTGTAAAACAAATGTCTGTCTCCGTGCCGTCATTGTTAGAGACTGTACCATGTGGAATGTTAGCACTAAAGCAGACGGCAATACCATAGTGCCCTCGATCTGTGGCCGCACTCTTGAGGATGATGTACCGGTCATCAATGCTCTTCCAAAGCTTGCGAAGTCGGGTCTCCTGCATGGCCACGATTTGAAATTCGTGTTCATAAAACTGCCGGAGCAAGAGCTCCTGTCTTGCTGGTCCCCAAGCGTCATGCTCGGCCTTCTTGGAGCCTGCCTTGAAAGAAAGGACATTCGCCGTAGCGATCTTGAGGCGTAGATGCCCCACACCCAAGTGAACCTCTTCCTGTTTGTTCAAAGTTCTCTCCAGAAGATCTGTGGGTGGACTAGTGACTGGGTGGGCCGGCACGAAGAGCGAGTGCTCCTTCCAGAAGGGGTGTAGGTCTTGACGAAAGAGCATCCAAAACCAGGCTGAAGATTGCAAGTATGTGGCTGTGGTCTGGTACTCCACAAAGTCGCAGAGGGAGTCAGTTGCCGTTCCCTCAGCCGCATAGCGTGCCAAAGTGTCCACAATCTCATTGCCTGGATCACCACGGTGCCCGTAGACGTGATGGGTGCAAAACTTCGAGCCAAATCTTCTCTCTGTCATTTGGACCAGGTGTCTAACCACCTTGCCCAAATCGGGTCTAGACTTGCAAGTCCAATTGCCAACAGCTTGTTGGCCTACAGTGGAATTGTCAAAGACCAAATGTAGTTCAGGAGCCGCACCCCCATGGGCCAGGATCATCTTGGTGAGGTCATGAGCTAACTTGACGGCAATCAAGGCAGCCGAAGCTTCAGCTTGGAATGAGTCAGTGTTAGGCGCCAAACTCGTGGAAACGAATCCACAAAGACCCCATCCATAGTGTGTCTTTGCAAAAGCAACAACTCCGGCCCCTGCAGTCTGAGTCTGTCTGATAGCTGATCCGTCAAAGTACAACCAAAGCTCGGTGCAAAGCGAGTCGGGTATCATCCAAGGGAGAGCCATCCACTCAAGCGAGTTAGGGTGCCATGCGAGATCATCTCGCTCGAAACTAGGAAGCAGAAAATGGGCGTCCATCCATTCGAAATCGATGATAACCTGACGAAAGGGAATCTCAATCTTAGGTGACTCCTCCGAGGTAATTTCCGGAGGGTTGTCATCAGAAGGGATGTCATTCCATTTAGGAACCTCAGCAGTGACCTCAAAGTTGACTTGCGGTCTGGGAAGGTTGCTGATATCCCTGAGCGGTATTCTGCTGGAGTTGCTGTTCTTGTTTGGTTCACGGCCAGAGTTGAGATCCGGGTTATCCTCAGTGTAGCCTGAAGGTTGGGTCCCAAGGTCCGATGTGACGTTGTGTACGCAGGGGGTAGCCTCCTGAGGTTGAACATCACACCAGAGGTCAAAGACATGGGGATGAGCAACAACAGAGACGCTGTCCTGCTTGGATGGCTCACACGGGCTCTGAATAATTTTCGCTTGGGTTTGGAGGAGGGAAAGAGAACGGCTGCGAGATCTCGAATGTCTAGAATCATCATCTGCACGGGAATAGTCAGAAGATTCATAGAAGTGTTGCCTCCTCTGGATGCGTTCGGACCTTTGAAGGTCACACCAGTGATCTGTGCGCGAGTCAATCAGCAGATGAATGTAATCACCGTCCTCAAGATGTCTTGTGGACTCCTCATCCGGCCAATCTCTGCCGTTGATCTGCAGATAGCATCCCACTGCACTCGAGAAACAGAATTGGCGAGCTCGCAAAAAAGAAAGCATACTGCGCCTATTCATGACTAGGGGTGCCCATGCCACGTGAACTCGGTCTTTCACAAACCTGGTTCTCACATGTTGAAACCGGATTTGCACCACAATCAGCACGTCGTCGACGTTTGCCCGGTGCATTGCATCTCCTCGGTGTTCCACGATAAAGGCCTGGGTGTCTGATCCTGTCACGAAGTGAGGAGGGAAGGCAATGGTGTGCAGAGCAGCAATGCTCAAATCTCCAGTTAGGGGAAGTTCCCACTGTTCAACAACTTGGTCTCGCATATGGTCCAATGTCTCCGACTCAAATGCAGTGTGGTGCTCATGAGACTGTCAATGATCCAGATCAATATGGACGGAGTATCCCAGAGGTGGTGGCTAACTGCCGTACCTGTCCTCAGGACAGTGACCCCAGTCCCATCACTTGCTCTGAGAACTCCAGACCACAGCCGAATGACAAAGCTTCGGATTCCAAGTGTTCGATTCCTAGGCCACTGACTCACCTATTTGCAGCTGCCTCTGATGCAGACGAACAGGACAAAGCCCTTTTGGAAAGTACCGAGGACGAGATCACGCTCTTTTCATTTGGCTACAATCGAAGATTTATCGAACGCCGCAGCCTGCAACTTCGACGTGACGATCTACAACGACTTTCTCAGCCGCACGAGCCCAGCCCGCACCTGAAGACCTCGAAGATTCAGTGAAGTGGCCGAGGCCATTGAGGACGTATTTACGACTCTTTGGTCTCGACCACCTGACCTTTCGTGAACTTCGGCAGTTGGGCTGTGGGACCGCATTTTTCCTCCAGACAGCCCTCGCGCTGACCTATCAACTGGTGCATGGGGGATACGCTGTGTCAGAACATCCAGGAATGCCCTGGGATCCGGCTCTACCGAGTATCTGGCGCTCAGCAATCCTCCAGCTTTTGATGAAGCATCCGCAGGTCAAACTGCACACGATGGGACAGATCAATGGATGGACCATGAGGGTGGACACTTTGATGTACATGGCATTGTACCCCCACCAGTCCTGGCGCTGAGTGAGGTTCCGGAGCAGTCTGCCCTAGGGTTGATCCAATTCATTCCTAGCCATGGTCAACCGGAGACTCCCTTTGTCGAAGCTTTTCCAAGGAGAGTCACCAGAAGTATTGTCTTCAGCATTTGCGGGAAATATGCGGATGCTGAAAGCACAGCAGTCATCAAACAAGGATTCAAACTTTGGTTTGCAGGTGAGGTTCAGTGGATCAGACATGGCGTTTTTCTGCGCATCCTGGTCGATGATCCCATTGATGACGACATTGGACTCTTCTAGACTACTATTTCCACCTTCGAGCAGTGCAAATCCGAGATCCCTTTTTTGACGTCTAGGCTTTTGGATGAACGGCGAGCCCATAGAGTCGAAGCAGATCGTGGCCAACAGCAAGCCACACCTCATGACCAAGAGGGCCCCAGCAGGCACTTCTCGCTTGTATCCATGGCATTTGTGGGAATCCTTCTTCAATGATCAGAACAACCATGAGGAAGGAGGTGTTCAGCTGGCAGTTTATGGACTTGCTCTTGAATCGGTTGGCACCCGCTACACTATCCTTCATGAACCCTCCAGACGCTCACTGATCCGGAGGGTCCGAGCCCTGTACCCAGAGAATGATGCATGGGACCTGAGGATTCATTTTGTGACCCCACAGCCGGTGGACACGCAGCGGATGACGCACGTCTTAGCAGAATTTTTGCCAACGGATCACCCTGGTTAACCTTTGCCCGGTGCTCTTTGACGTTCGATGGTTTCGGCCAGGTGGACTTTATCGTGACTACCGAGCTGCGGTTTACAAACCCTCACCAAGCACTCGGCCAGAGTTGCTGGATGATCTTTTTCCACGATGCTTCCCAGATGGGGACTTGCTTTGTTCAATCTGGACACGGGGATTACCTTGTGTTGAAGGTCATGTTGCTGCACTACATCGTGGAGATTTTGTTCAACTACGACTTATGCCGACCTGGACTGAAACTATTCCTCGAGGAGGAGTTTCCAGCGCTGAGGAGTTCTACAACTATGGCATTCAGGCTACCCACTGGGGGGAAATCGGTCAAATCCCACTGCATTTCGTTTCTGTCCATGGACCTTTGCATTCTACATCAGTCAGAACCTTCCATGTCAACACTCTGATGGAAATCAGCCTGTTTGCAGATTCTATTTGGGGTCCTACGTCCCTTATCACTTTCGTCAGAGAAGCCTCAGACCTCAGGAGAGGATGGTACTTTCTTGTATCTGACACTCTGACCGATGGAATTCCGGTCCTGGTTGATCGTCAAGTTCGAATGGAAGATGGAGATATCGCCAGACAACCCACTGCAGTCATTGTGCACTCCGGCATCACTCTGAGGGAGCTTATCCAGAGCAACTTCGACGAGACTTGGTCAAATGACTCAGAGCTCAGGGAGACCTTCATCAATCTTACTCCCATCTCACCAGAACTTTATGATCAGGCATTTCAACCTACACCGGGCACCTTGGTGACTATTTTCCATCAATCGCGAGATGTATCTCCACTGGAAGAACCCCAACGACTTCCAGATGTACCAAACGAACCTTCAAGTGATGAATTTACGATGATGCAACAAGGTGCCAGTGTCTCCACCCCTTCCGAGAGGACTCAGGCGCCCTTTGTCGTCCACATCTTTGCACGCCGCAATCGGATTGACATGGGGACTGATGACTATGGGAACTGCAATGTCCTCATGAATGGGAGCAGTCACTTCAAACACTAACTCGCCCCGAAGGCAAAAGGCATTCAACGCGGCCTTGAATGGGTCAGTGTAGTCGAATTCGTGGACAACCGAGTGTAAGTACACAGCGGCTTCCTCTGTGCTCAAAATTGGGCTTCGGGACTTGCATGCTGCACCATGGTGGTCCACATCATGGTAGGCCTCAGCAATCTCGAAGTTCACACTCTTGGCCTTGATGACACTCACTTTCTGTTGACAAGGAAGTGCCTGGCCAATGCTTATGTAGAAGTGGCAGCGGCCTTGGGTGCTGGAGAGGTGTTGGCTTTTCCAGCTCTGGGATGCTTCTGTCCTTTCTCTTCTCCATCTGCATCCGAATCGATCTCCAGGACTTCGGTTTTGGGGGTAACTCCGACTGTCGACAAGCAGGTAGCCATGGTGTCCTGCAACTGCTGTCTCAGCCTTTCCTCCTCCTTGTCCTGATTGGCATCCGGCAACTCTTCCAGTGATGTAGGCTCCTCGAATCCTGAGCCCTCGGACTGTGAATTGAGTTGCTGGATCGTCTTCTTCGCATTGGCCACCTCCTGTAGCGCTTTGGCCTCCGTGTCCTGGAGTTTGGCCATATTCTTCCGGTAAGTATCCAGCTGTTGATCCCATGCCTGAATACTTTCCTGCAGATGTTTCATCCAACTGCTCTTCAGCTTGGATCTGGCCTTGCTGGCCTCCTGGTGTGCCTTGCGGGCACGTCCAAGAGAGGACGTTGCTGCATGCAAGTCCTTTGTGATCTGCCGCATCCCTGAACTCTCGGCTCGCTCCATTGCATCTCGGAGAGATTGAGGAAGGGCTGAGCTTTCTGGGAAAGCCTTCCGGAGTGCAAGGACCAATTCTTGTGTCGATTGATTGGATGGCTGCGGGGGAGCTGGTGCCGGTGCCTGTTGGTACTTCTCGAAGTCCATGCATGGCCACGGTGTCAAAGCTTCCGGTGTAGGCACATATGACGAGTTGGAAAAGGGTGACTGAGCAACTTTCCCACCTGTGCCTTTGCTGTGGTCCTTGCCTGGTTCTGCGGCGAGCACTGCTGCTGCGTGGTCTTGGGGATTTGGGCTCCGCTGCCGTTGACCAGTCCCACTGGTGCTGACCTTCGAAGCACTCCGTCCAGTAGCCACCACATTTTTGGCAATACTCGGCATTTTTCTTGTTCATGATGCGGCAGGTTCCACACTTCCAACCCTGGCGACTGCGTTCCATAGCTTCGATTTCCGAAGATGTAACTTGCAGCTGTCGTAGGAAAGTGGGATCTCGTGAGTGGTGTGCTCCAAGAACTCGGTGAATCCAGTGGAGTGCAGACGTGCACCCCAATCGGGATCCTTTCCGGATCTGATGCCACACGAGTCGTGCCTTGGCACGTTGTTTCCTGAACCGCCTGCGCTGTGTTGGCGTCAGGATGTCTTGTGAAAATCAAACACACAATCAAAAACCAAAATTGCATTCGAAAATGAAGACGATACGTGGCCAAGCAAATGGCAGCAGATATCGCTTCGACAGTGACCCAAATAACGCTGGAGAAAAATCAATCCAGCAAATGAGGGAAACCGGCAGTTAAGGCAGAGACTGCAACCCGAAGAAATTGAAAATTGAAGCCAATCAAATGCAAAGAATCCGATATGTGGTCAATTAAATGACAGCAGATATCGCCCAGGATGATGGTGCTGGGACACCGATGTAAAGCCCGCCAACAATGAAAGGAGAAAGTCGATCCAATACAATGTAGACCAGGGATACACCAAAAAATGCAAATCAACGTGAAATGCGATGCCCTGACCGTCGGCCCAGTGAAGAGCAGCGAAGGTCACCCAGGATTAAGGTGCTGGGACACCAAGGTAAAGTCCAAGCCGTGAAACGTACTTGAAAATACCCGTGGATGGGGCTATCCACTAAGGTAAGACAAACAAACGGACCTCAAAGGGAAACTTCGTTTGAGCCAAACCTTAGATAAACAAATGAGCAAATAAACAAATACATGTCAATATAATGACAATGTGTGTATTCATTTACTTATCAAACAAATGCCGCATAGGTCCTCTGGACTTTTCCGAGGTACATCCAGCGTAAAGCCAATGGCTTGCAGAAGCTCACAAACGCATTCGATCATATGTTCTTCTGGAAGCGCTCCTCCATCTTTAATGCCAACGAGGTCGTGCACCACCTAGCAGCAACCCAGCTCGAAGATCCGACAGCTGATGGGTGATTTCCAGATTTATCCAACAACGATAGTGACACACTGACGGCCTGGCCAATGACCTTCACAGCAAGCAATTGTCGCAAGAACAGGTTGCCAATAAACTTCATGTTTGCCAGCATCCTTAGCCATGGCATGCTTGGAATAGCGTGCCTACTCCACACTCTTACCCTAAAGTGCAAACAAAACAAACAGAAGAGCAACACAGCTCTCATCAAGTACTTTACTTCGCGGCATTGTGTAGATATTTGAAATTTGTTGACTCTATTGATATTATAGTGTATTAAAGTGATAGTGATATAATGATTGTCCTGCCTCAGAATCCTTGGCTAACAAAGTACACATTGCATGCAAGCTGCTTTCCTTTTCTCTTCTTCATCTCAAGGCCCAAGTCTTCTGGGTTGGGGAACTTCGTTCTGTCTTCATCTGAAGGTTCAAAGGTTGTTGGCAAACTCTCGAACTCATTCTGGACGGTGTTAAGCAAAACTCGGGTGAAACTGAGTGGCTTCTCACCTTCATTTTCGGCTGGGAATTCTGGGTAGCGAGTACGCAATGCAAAAACCATGTCTGCATAGGTTTCGCAATAGTGGGGCTCAACCAGAGCTTTATCAAAAATGATCTTGATCACACTGTCCAGCTCCTCAGACTTATGCAGTTCGATACTGGCCAAGGTTTCCACGATGGTTTTCAAGTTGTCTGGGCAAATCTTGTTCAACAAAGCACGAACTCTTCTGGACAATTCTTCCATACGACTACTCGGCTCTGTAACTCGATAGGCATTCTCTCCCTGTCTCAGCTGGTTGGGTGGATCTCTTCGAGTAGGCCTTCTAATTTCAGTGTTGGGTGTGGAACGGGCGTTTTGCCGCCTCTCTGGCACCCTCTCGGCCGGCCGTTCACCAGTGCCCAAGCCCGATACTGAAGCATGCACTTCACTGCGTTGCAGCCTCCAAATCCGCAACATTAGCTCCCTGTCAAAGATTTTGTTTGCTGGCATCAGTTTTTGCCTTGGAACTTCCTCAGGAATGTTGGCAACCAAAGGTGGCACATCTGCAACTGGTTTCTCGATGTTTTCTTCTTTGTTTTCCTTGTTTTCTTTGTTCTCCTTGTTTTGACCCTCGCCTTCTGTTGGCTTTTTGGCCAAAGATGCATTCTTCAGCTTGAAGCCCTTCCTTGGAAGGTTTGGGGTACCTGTTGCTGGAGTTGCTGCTGGAGTTGCTGCTGGAGTGGTTGCTGGAGCTGGGGCAGGAGTGGGAGTAGGAGCTGGGGCCGGGGTTGGCTTTGGAGTTGGTTGTACTGGTGCCTGTGGTGCCTGCGGTGCCGGTGCGGGTGGCGCCTGAGATTGGGCAGTATCGCTGGGCGCAGGCACATCGAGAGGAAGAATCTCCCTCCTCTGAAGTGGCTTTGTTCGCCCTGGAGCGGCTGTATTATTCGCCCTCATCGGCTCCAAATTCAAGGCCTTGATTGAGGATGCAGATGCACCAGTCATCTGACGCTGGGATGCTGGGCCAGCTGCTGATGGAGGTGGCCATCTAGAAATTTGACTGGCTGCTGTCTGGGCCTGATTGCTGTCAGCTTGTGTTCGCTCAGACTCCTCAGTCTGCGCTGGTGCAGTGCTGACGTTGGCTGGTGGTTGTGATGCTGACCCCGCCGTAGGATCTGGGGTCGCAGAAGGCTCTTTCCTGTCAAGCTTCTTATTTTGGAGCCTAGGTATATTGCCAGAGCACAAAATACTTCGGCATAGGTGGGAAGGGTGGGATTAACACATGCTGGGAACTAGAATACGGGAATGGCTGTGGGAAGGCTCTCACATAGGACCAACTCTGTCGACTGATCACCTTTGATCCTAGCCGCCCTAGCCAAGATCCTTCTCACCTACTATATATATATCGAACCAACCCCCTCAGTGAAAAACGGGCGGGTTGAATGAAAACTGCGACAGGATACTGCAGAAACACATTGCCCCCCTTTGACAAGTCGGATCCATACAGTTGGGCAAAATGATGAGACAATGCCTTGCCCCTTGTTTCACAGGGTCCCATTCAAGATCAGAACGATTAGCTAATCACATTGTAGTTCCCTCCCTGGACGAATGTAGTTCAAAATAGTCTGAATAACAAGGCTTCTAAGGAAATCCTATGACAGCATATATCAGTATTTTTTGTCTTATCAGGTTAGATGGAACACTTCCGAGACAGCAGGAGCGAGACAGTCACAACCACCCGAACCTCTGCAAAAACTGAGCTTCATACCCTTTTTTCTTCGCTGCCGGCTTTGCCGCAGCTGCCTGTGGCGCAGCATTTTGCCCCTCAGAGCTCTCTTTGTTTTCTGCCTTGGCACGTGCAAAGAGATGCCTATAAATTCCATGTCTCAAGAATTTCAAGCTCAGAAAAATCACATGCTCGGCTGTGAAAACGTCTTGCTGACATGATTGCTCTGACTGCAAACGAGATTCTCGAGGTTCTGCCTGCTTCTGTTGCTGAGGAATCTGAAACTGTTGTGGTTGCTGCTGGGTTTGTTGCTGAGACTGATGTTGTTGCTGCTGTTGTGGGGGCTGTTGTTGTGACCCTTGCTGCTGTGATTGCTGCTGCTGTTGTTGCTGCGGCTGCACTTGCTGCTGCGATTGCTGTTGTGGCTGCTGCTGAAACTGCTGCATCATCACACCAGAGTTTTGCCCAGAGTTGTTGGAATCCTGCCCACATGGATTCCAAGCGTTGCCATGACCACCTTGCTCCATCATTTGGTTACCCTGCTGGCCAGCCATGTTCATTACAAGCATCACCTGCTGCCCACCCATGTTCATAGCTCCATTGGCCATCATAGTTGGAGCCTGGCCCATTTGCATGGCCATGTTGCCATCTTGAGCCTGCACAAAGCCGTACTGCTGATTTCCCATGTTGAAGCCTTGCATCTGCGAGGCATCACCAAAAACAGCAGGGACTGTTTGTCCCATTGATGCATCTCCGTTCTGGGGATACTGCCCCATCTGTCCAGGGGACATCGCCACGTAGTAGTACATCACCTGGTTTCCTTGTTGGTTGTTTGACATGGCTCAGCCCGCCGGGGAGCGGGGCCTCGCCCAAGATTTCGATAAAAGATCGCTGCAGAGTTTCGAGACAAAAAAACATCATGACAACCGTGGGGTAAACCTAGGGAAGCAAAGACGTCTAGTGTTGAGTCTGATGGAAGAGAGCATTCTCATCAATGCACATGCTATCTTGTGGCAACAGCACTATGCTTTTGGCACATTGCGCAAATCATGGTGGCAACCTCTGGCAGCCTGGTAGCCCCAGTCGCTTGTCAAGCGAACTTGGCAACTTGGTGCTCTGAGTCTGCTTCATCGTTGGAAGGCCAAAAGGAAACCTACTAGAAGTGTTTCTTTTGTACAAAAGCTGCCGAAAAGGCCGCTAGTCCAATCCTCATAACAAGCGTCGAATGAACTGCTCTGCTTCTGGGTAGGCATCTAGCCTGGGTACTAGGTGGGAAGTCAATAGAAGCCACGCGATTATCATCAGAGACAGCTGGTCACCACCTGCACTGTCATTCCAGTCTGTTCCTGCTATTTCAGATGGATCCGAGGCAGCCACAACGCAGGTCCCTCTGCTAGCTCAAAATGCTCGAACTCAAAGGCTGGACCACATGTACAGCCTCAAAGACACTCTGAAGTCTGAACTACATTTCTGTGGTATTGTTGGGGTTATGTTGGGCAGCGTCATTTGGCTTCATTGGCCTGAAATGACAACTATCCATCCTCAAAGGAGCTACAAAAATATGGTAGCCACAACTCACTCCCGTTGAGTCAAATAATCATCTTAGCAGACCAGTTCTCAACCGTGCCCGAATTGATCTGCCAAAGGCCGGGAGTAACCCACCTACCAGTGCAAAGGCACCCTCTGGAAAGGCTCCAAACCTCTGCCAAGAAAAAACGTCCATCAATGACTTATCCCTCACAAACAGGAGTATCCCTCTGCTTCCCAGGGTCTGACTCTCTAACTTGGAAGCTTTACAAGAGGGCCATCTTGCAATCTGCAAAAAAATCCTAGGATCACTAGACATGGATGGAGATGGAGATGGATCAATGATCAATCCTCCAATCAGCTGAGTAGCTGACCAAGTTCCAGCCTTCACTGTATACTGCGGACCTCGGCTCTGAAAACGATCCCCCTTTTGGTGCTCCTGGAACAAGCAGCTGAGCTTGGGGCATAAGCCCACTTCAACGGAACCCAGGCCTTTGTGGCAAAAAAATGATTTTGAACATCTTTGTCAAACACCATTTTTGGGATTGACTGATGGATTGAACGTAAATACGGTAGGTTGGTTTCAGAGAAAACATATATTATAGTTACTAGTTGTACACTGGTTAAACCAGCCTGTACTACAAACACAGCAGAAACACAAACTTTAAAGTTCATGAGGACATGTTCGTCAAGACCAGTTCGATTTTGGCTTCAAAATTCCATTTTTTGTCCAAGCTCTTGGCGTGTGATTCTTGCATGGCCAGGCACCGAGCTATCCAACTCCACAATGTTCACCGAAGAACCTCGGTTTCCGCGGCGAATGGCACAGGACTTCCCAAGGAAGTTGCCACTGTGTTAAAAGTATGTCATGTGAAACCTGCTGTTACAGTACTTCTTTCTGCTACAGCACCTAGGAGAAGACCCTCAGACTTGACCTTATGTTCAGTATCTCACTATATGTGGCCCCCACCCAAAAAAATAAAAGGACCGACATGAAGATGAAGTGTCTGAGCACCATACCATGGTAGAAGTGCCATGCCTCATCCACCTTCAACCTGCACTGAAACCCTTGCTCTTGCGGTAGCGTTTCGAATCAACCACACCATTCCTTCCCATAGGTGGGATAGGAACTTACGAGACCAAGCCTAGCCTGTGAAGTTTGGATACATTGTCACCTTCACCCATGAAGATCTTGAACAACTATGTGAAGGTAACTGCTGTAACTGCTACACTAAGCTTTTATGGCAACCAACACTGAGTCTTCGACGCATCATTAGGTACAGAATAGCACTCAAGGCTTGGCCTTTTCCATCCGGTCCCTGAGCCCAGATGCGGGCTGGGATCGTTTCAAACGGTACAAGTGCCCAGCCTCGATCTTGGTGCTTGAATAGTGGGTCCGCCTGAAGAAACCACCTGGAAGGGCTTCAATTAAAAGAATCTGGCAGGTTGGCCCTTTTCCATCCTTTTCCCCGTCTCATACAAGAGGGACTTCAATGGACTTTCACATACTCTTAGTGCTATGATTTTTTTGCAGAATCAACGGCTAACTTAAGGAAAATCCAAATCACTGAGCAGTTTTTTTCGCTCCATACCCCATTCTGATTCATTTTGGTACCAAGTGCCTTCAGGTTGCAACGGCTCCAACTGGAGATCTTGCACCAACTTTTGTACCTTGCCAATATCGAATCAACAGGCAACGACCTGAAACCTATTTGGCATTTGAGTTTTCGGTCTTCAGCGAAACACCACTGCAAATCTGGGCACTCGGACATGTTCGTTGTCGGATTCAACCGCCATGGGCGAACGGATGATAAATCGAAAAAGCTGCACTTCTTGCTCTTTTGGGAGACTGCTCATGTCCAGCATTCTTGTAGCTACGAAGCTTCTTGGCAAACCATAGTTGCCATAGTTCTTGTCTGCACTTTCAAATTCATACAGTACAACCAACATCCATATCACAATCTACAGGCTCGCACCAGTGCCAGTACCACCTTTGACACCACAGATCCATGCCTAAACCTTGAAACCCTTTCATGAAAGCTGCAAATCTTGCGGTGATGGTAACCTCTGACACATCACGACACATCATGAAAGCAGTCTTTGCAATGTTACTGCAGGTTGCCTCGATGCAGCTACAGCTACATCTTTTCTGCCCGTCTTTCGGCAGGATCCGGGAGTCTTTCAGAGTCTCTGTTGGCTACGGACATGGAGTTGGCTAGAAGGCGAGATGTTTGTGTTTGTAAAGGATGCAGTCTAGAGCTGAATTTCCATTCGCTTGCAGCTTCTGAAAACAATAAAAAATGTCAGCAAAAGGAATCGTAAAATGAACTAAAACCTGGATGCCTTCCAGCTCACACCGAGAACGAATTTCATGCCCCAATGGAAAGGGCGCTGCACAAGTCTCGGGCATGAAACGACCGAACGGCATCACTTCCAGTTGCAGCTTCCCTTCAAAAAGTCTTTTAATGAAGAAGCTTTTCTTTAGAACAAAAATCATCATGTGATGTGGACAAATAGTTTTCTGACAAAACACGAGAGCTTCAATTCGCGGAACAGCTGCCGTGCGTCAGGCTTCAGCAACCTGGCAATCCGCATCAGATTTTTAATACAGTATAAGAGAAGTCGAAATAGATCGGCTCATACCTATGCAATATGTCAAGAAACGTTCTTATCAGGCCTTGCGAGCATCCTCCTCACGCTTCTCGCGATTCACTCGCCTTTTCCAAACACCCGCACATTGCTAGCACCCAAGCCGATTTGAAAATTCCAAGGATTGCAAAGGACGTGCTGGCTGAGGCGGCAACATCGCATCCCGCAATCCAGCACGGTCCTCGTCCGTGGCATTTTTGTACATATCGGCGAGAAGCTCCTGCAACGCCATCAACGCACAACTCATAGAACTCGCAGAGCCATACAGTAAGTACACAAGTCATCTTCACTTTTGAGCCGTGTTTGGAGCAAAAATCTGACTTCTTCGCACTGGAATATATCCCTGCAATGGCATTTGGCAGCTTAGACTGATCATTGCTTCCCTCCTCCGTCGTGGCGCCCTTCAAATCGCCATGCTGAATGCCTGGGTGTTGAGCAAAGGTCACAGCACATCTGGACGACTTTCCCTCGCAAGCAGCATGTTTTCAACTCTGACTAGGCATCTAGCGATATTCTCGCTTTCTTTGGTGCCTGTGTTTAAGGCAACTGGAAAACATACACCCCTGAAGCCCTAAATGACAGCTGATCCCATTTCACTCTGAAAGTGTCTACCTTTTTTTTGCATGCGGCCTGTCTTTGTCATCCGTCAAGTCAGACCAATCTCAGGGCAGCACCATGCTGCAAAAGGTCGCTCACACAAACCAATGGATAGATGATATACAATTTAAATCAATTTAATATGCCTGAGGTGGGGACTACCAGCGCGTCGCTTTCTCAACTTCACAACAACCTAGCGAGCTTATTAGCAAAGTTGGTACGTAACACAGATTCCTTTCCAACGGTGAAAAATGGTTCGTGTAAGCATAACAAGCTCACAGTCCCAACCTGGTCTGCCTTTACAGTCTTCCGCGAGGCAGCAACATCGATGGGATTGCAGAGGTTCGGAATTTTGTACCTGACAAAATTTGGATGAAACTTGCAACACTTCGTTTCTTTCTACAAGCGTGTGATATCTTGATGATATGGGACTATCTGATGGAGTGGACCAAGTCGAAAGGCGTGAGGGCACCAGTGCTTCTTGTCATCCTTCTGGATGATGAGGAGGAAGCCAATATCCCTTCAGGTGGCCACTTTGTCAAAACCGCAAAGATATGCCTTGAAACTCCCACAAAGGATGGCCTGAACTCAACATGCACGTCTTGTTCTGGAAGGTGCCCAACCTAGAAGCGTTCAGTCGAGTGTGAAATGGCTCCGGTCTCGCAGATCATGTGCTGTTCGAGATGATAAAAACGGTCCAGTGTCAACTAAGTGCACTTTTTTCACGCGAGCATACTGTCTTTGTGCAGGAGCGACACTCTGACTCTGAAGGCTTCTCAGCTTCTACATCAAAGTTCCAAGGACCAAGCCCCGCTCTTGCTGATCAAGGGACTTGAACAGCTTTTCAAAGGTGACCTTTTTGTCATCCACTTGGAGGGATTCAAATGTCTTCACCCATGCTTCTGGAAACGTAACGCCATGGTAAAAGTTTGCATCCAAATCCTTCAAAACCTCTTGGCCACCCTTTATTCTGTTGGTGATGGCAGGATTGTTGATGAGATCAATAAGGTGCCTCAAGAACTCCACCCTCTCTGTCTGGTCAGCAGAATTCCACAAATGCACCAAGGTTTGCATTCTCTGTGCTGCTGTCATCTTCGTCTGGTAGAAGGTCAACCAATCACCATCTGGCAGCTTGAGGTCCGGAGCATCGTCCAGCACTCGAAAATGCTCCTCTCCCATCACTGGTTTTGAGGGCACTTCCGCTGGTGCTGTCCGTGCCGGCACAGGCTTGGGCTTTTCTGCAGGAAGGGGTTCATCATCGGAGTCCTCTATCTTGTCAAACTTGGAGTAGTCGATGCCCGGCATCTGCGCGACACAGACTACACACCTCGCTGCTCTCACAGCCTGAAGTACTATACTACTCAGTGCTTGGCTTGAACCAAATGCCAGCAACTCCAGTCAGCAGTTCTGCAAGCCAATGCCACTGTAAGGATCAGGACTCAACTATTGTGGCTAATGTATGTCAATGTAGCAGCACTAAGGCGCATCAGGGCACGTTCTGGGGACTCTGCACCATCGAACGGTACATAGATGCTAACACCGGTGTTGCTCTGGTCCTTAGCTCTTCATGATACTCGAAAGCCACGAGAGCCACGGAGATGTAAAAAGGAGCACAATACATGGTGGAACTGAAAGTGGAAGACACGTCCTGTATACAAATGCACATCATTCTGGAACCGTGGGTTTTCCTGTTTCTCCCAGGAGCTGAAACAGTTTCAGGAGATTGCTTGAACACGGCCAGTCTCAAAAATACTTCGGTTCATTCCCTCCATCCAAAAGCCACATACGAATTCACATGAAAAGTCATGAGATGTCATGAGTATGAACAGGTATGTTGGCCCTTCTTCTCAATGCATATCACACTTCACACACACACACACACACCTGCAACTTCATCAGTATAGAGCTGGGCTGAATAAAGTGGAGTTGCGAGTCGGGAGCCAATGGGCCCTGCGCACTAAGAACACCACCCAGGAAAACTTGCAGATCTTCCGAGATACCTCAAGGTTTTGTGTTAAACATTCATTTTGCAAACTCCTACCTACTTTGACTTAGACTTAGACTCTGGATTTCCATCACAAAGGTTTTGGGATTTCTGTCCATAACAGATGATGGTCAAATATGAAACTGAGTCTAGCGGCATCAAGGTGTCGGTCCAACTCGCCAAAGTCAGCCTAGGCTGAATACAAAACTCAAACTGGTTTGACTCCAAAAATTGATCCTTGGAGGAAAGGTCATGTTCCACTATGCTGCACCGGCACTCAGCACTGCACCAACGGCCTTTGCTCTTCCGGCACAATCTCAGAGAAAACATCATCCGACCGCGGGACTGAACCGACGACCTTCCTGAAAATATTGCCTCCTCCACGTCTTCTGTTTCACGACTAAGGTCCCTACTGCAGGGTCCAGCCCCTCTTCTACAACCAAGGCCTGTGCCGCTCAAATAGTCAGTTAGGACTGCGAGAATCCAGCAGCACAAATGACCTTCTCCACATTCACTTTGTCCCAAGCTTGGTAGAAGGAGTTGACGTCCTACAGAATTCAAAGCCCGCACTAGACTCAGTAGACAATATCCATAAACTACACTGGCCTTGCCATCTCGTCGAAGCTTTGGATCGCCTTGTGGAGCAGAACTGGAGGAGGCCTTGGATGATCCAATCGACTTCGAAACTGCCTTTCCGGAAGATCTGAGATGCTGGCAGATCCATTGGTGCGACCTTTCTTGTGAGGCCTATCCTCAGGAGCAAAATGAGAGCCAAAAAAACGGAGCTGAACGAAGCTGATTCAAGGATCAGAGGCCATTACCTCGAGGCTGGTCCACACTTGTTGAGGCTTCCAACCTAAAAGACATGACATTTGAAAATGTGCAACCAACCTATATATCACATCCGAATTTTGTGAGGTTTTTTTTGGTGGAGGTATAGTACGTATAGGTTTCCAGCCACAGCTTTCAAACATAGCATCATCATCCTTGCTTCCAGAAGAGGCCTCACATGGCTTTAGCGGGTGCGAGAAACACTCTGTCACACACAAAGAGTTGATCAATCTTGAGTTGTGATCTAGATTGCTTCTGGCACACTGCTGAGAAAATGTGGCTAGGGCTCACACACGAAGCCCCCGCAAACCTCGTTCCCTGCAAGCCTGATTTCATGGCACTTAGGACAGTTCATGTTGGTTTGAATAGTGAATCGTGCGAAAAAATGCTATCTCCTTGTCTGACAAACATGTTTTCACTCGTCAATCTTTGAACTACCTGGGCTTCTGCCAATGAGGGCACACTATTTTTCCAGCCTTCTCACTGCAATCAATAAGGCGTTTCTTTGTGTCTTTCACGTCAGCTCCAGGCCTTGGTCGATGAGCACAACAAATCACCAATCGTCCCATCCATCATCTTTTCTCTATGATTTTCGCTTTCGCCGCTTTTTGCTAGTGGGGTTCTATGAATGTCATGTCTTGACTCCTTGAAACCTTCTGATCAGCATCTGCCACGAATGATCCAAAGGAAAATGTGAAAAAGTTAGGAAGGTAATGAGAACATGAGCTGTCTTCAAAATCTTAAAAGGATATGATAGTTAGAACCCAATCTTGTAGTCCCTAAGTTTGAAACACTACCGAGAGCTGTAGAAGGTGGCCAAATACCTCAATGCAATTTCTTCAGGATAATGCAGCTGGACAAGTTGAACAAAATCTGCACAGAAGGATCATAGTTCTGGAAGCTAAAAGAAAACTGTTGAGATTGGCACGCCATCAGAACCACACAAAGCCACACCAGAAATCTCCCTACCTTAGGGGTCACAGTCCACCAGTCCACCCATGCTTCTGAATGTTTGGGGGGCCGTGTGAAAAACAGTCGAGCAGGCGAAGCTTCGCCTCCTGCTGCAAAGCAAATACCTTCTCCAGCTGCTCCAAGATGTGCCTAGGACACTGAAACAGCATATCGCTAACTTCACTAGCTGCAACTTCGTTTACTCGCCCATTGGTTTTGCACACTGTGCTGACCTGAAGATCTGCTGAGGAATCGAAAAGAGGCTCTGAGGCAATGGAGCAAACTTGCAAAACCTGCACAGCACCCGACGGGCTCAGCATGAGGTTGCTCCCCGTACAGCATACAGTAGATCTAAATGAATCCACACTGACTGTGGTGGATTCCAAACTCGAAAGTGTCAAGAAAAATCCAACCTCTTCTGCATCTGCTGCAGTGAGACAGCGCAGTTCCAATGGTCCTGATTCATCGAAGACAGAAAATTCAATAGCTAATCCAGCAAAGCTTGTGTCACAGGTTTTGCAGTAAAGATGTAAGCTACCCAGCCTTGAACTGGTGGAGCAGGCGGAGGAGCTGAAGATGAGGATGCACCATTTGCCTTGGCAAATGGCTATTTTCGGGGCTGAAAGGGAGCCTGTGCGCCCGTGTAATTTCCACACTGTAGTTATTGGGGGTTTTGTTGCTCACACAGGGCCCTTTCAGTTGAAATGGTGGCTTTGGTTTTTGTTCCGCCCAAAAATGGTTCTTTTAGTTATTGTAACACCAAAATATGTTGGTTTTGGTAATTATGTCGGAGGTATGCCACACAAATTCAAAAATCAAAAACCAAAAAACTCGAAGAAACCAAAAAAAACAAAAAAAAACAATCCCCTGGAGAAAACCCTTGGGCACAACATTTCTCCCAAGACTTTGGTTTTTTTGGTTTCTTTGTTTTTTTTGGTTTTCTTCGAGTTTTTTTGTTTCTTTTCTCAGCCCTGTAGCCGATGAAAGCTTCCGAGTCTAAAAACCAAAAAAACTCGAGGAAAACCAAAAAAACCAAAGAAACCAAAAAAACCAA
>DF242055.1:24396-39857 GCA_000507305.1 Breviolum minutum Mf 1.05b.01 | reverse complement strand
GTTCTTAATCTCACTGCTTCCTGTGCTGTCTACTTAGCAATCCAAGGCTCTGCATTGCAACTCTGAGGTCCGGTCACTTGCAACAAAAAAGGTTCACTCCTTTTTTCTCTTGATATAGGATTGTGCTCGGAACGAGGCAAATGGTTGCTGAGTCCTATCTGCAACTTTTTGCCAACAGCTTATGAGGTTTAGTTGTGATCCATCCAGCAACACAACTAGCGTAGTCGTGCATTTGATCTGATCACTGCAAATACCCCCCCACTAGCGATTGAGAAGTAAAGAGGGTGGTCAGAGGGTGGGTAAAAAGAAGAAGTCTCACACCACTAAACCTCCCCAAAGCGGGCTTGATCCCGCTAGACAGCACTTGGAAGCAAACCGTGGCTACATCCACAGTGAAGATTCGAGTTTAACAACACTGTGTTAACACACTGAGAGTTCTTAATCTCACTGCTTCCTGTGCTGTCTACTTAGCAATCCAAGGCTCTGCATTGCAACTCTGAGGTCCGGTCACTTGCAACAAAAAAGGTTCACTCCTTTTTTCTCTTGATATAGGATTGTGCTCGGAACGAGGCAAATGGTTGCTGAGTCCTATCTGCAACTTTTTGCCAACAGCTTATGAGGTTTAGTTGTGATCCATCCAGCAACACAACTAGCGTAGTCGTGCATTTGATCTGATCACTGCAAATACCCCCACTTAAGCCTGAGCACAATTCCTACCCATCTGTGACCGGACCTACTCGGCCCTGCGCCTAACCCATCGTGCCTCTGAGTAGGGCCTGAGGCGGAAAAAAAAAAAACGGAAAGACCATGTATGATCCATGTACCAACTAGACAACTGAGTCGCTGCTTATGCATGACTGCGGAGAAACTTAGAGGAAATTCTGAGTGTGCGCCAGCGGTCGCTCTTTTTTGACCTGTACATCTTTCAGCTGATTGGCTTGGTGAGTACTGATAGCCACGGGTGGTGGTCTCCAGGTGGACTTAAATGTACTCTTCGGCCAATGTCAAAAATGGTTTGTAAAGAGGATCTAAAACGTGGATAGTGCTGCCATTGTGCCAAGCGGTCTCGGCTTAGATCATCGGCCCAGGAGTTAAGGTGTCCTGCCAAGTGACTGATTGAGAGTGATATGCGATTTGGAGAGCAAACTCGGAAGTCTTTTGGAGGAAGGTTGCTGCTGGTTCTTTGTTGGAAAGCAACCTGTTCAAAGACGATTCTGCCGAGGTGTTGTCGGAAGAAGATGGAATACAAATCTCCAGCTTGTCACACTGTAAGAATTCTTTTGCCATCATCAGTAAAACTAATTGGGCCAGAATTTCAAAGGCGGATATGTATCTTTGAGCGTCTTTGTTCAGGTTCGGAAGAAATCTCCGGAGCTCCTCCATGGTGAATTGTTCGCTGAACCAGCATACTTGCTTTGATGTAATGATCCATCCTCCAATACCAAACGCCTGGTTTTCAGCAAAAGCGTCTGCAGCCGCTCGCAGGATTTTGGTTGGCGGAATTGGTATTGAAAACACATGGCATTGCCGGTGAATGATTGACTGAAACCAGTGTAGTTTTGCTCGAGCCTCCTTGGATAGTTTGAAGGAAGTCTGGCATGGGCCGGCTATCCGAATCCACTGCAACTTAGAAGTCTTGGGTGCTTTTGGTAGGTCGAGCTTGCTGGATACCTGACAATGTCCCATCTCCACGACTTTTCCGCCCAACGGGAAGTTGAAGTGAGGGTGATGGTGTACAACTACTGCTTGGTCAGATAAGCAGTCCAAGAAGGACGGCCAGGATGCTGCAGGAATGGACACCAACGTCGCTGGCGGTGCGTAGAGGTCCTTGTAAAGTGGTGCCAAGTGAGGTCGCAAATGTTTGGCAACGGAGGAAAACCAAATGAGAAGGCCCAAAAGCTGTTCCAATTGTTTGGATTCCACCAGTTTGGCTGCTAGAGTGCTAGTGATGTTGGACTGCACCTTGGCCAGCTTGTCGTCTGTCAATTGGACGGTCAAGAAGGAAAGGTTGAAGTCCCAGCCAATCCAAGTAAGAGACATGCCCAGTTGTGCCTTTTTCCAGCTAATTGGAGTATTTAGCAGCATCAAAAACACAACACAGGACCAGACAGTTTGTTGAAACTGCGCAGTTTTGGCTGTGACTATCATCTACGTATAACCAAGCTCGGTGTCCTTCATGCAGGAAAAGATGCAACATTCGAATCAGCAGGGCTCCAAGCCTGCTCCACCAAAAGGCACTGAATTTGCCTCCAAAATGGGCCACTGTGTAATGGAAAAACCTTCCTTGGAAGGAGAAAAGCACCAGGCCTTGGTCATCATGGTGAAGGCGGATTTGTTTATGGGCAGCTTGGACGTCCAGAGAAAAGCCCATCCAGTCTCCCCCGGTGTCTGCATGATTGAAAGCTGCACGTACGTCATCCACTGTTGGCAGGACCATGGTTTCTGGAAGAACCACATTGGGGTTGACTCCACAACAGGTGGAGTCCAAAACTAGTCGAGGTTTGCGGCCTTCCGAGTGTACTACATTGGAGTTTTCCCACAGCTATGTGCTTCCATTTGGATTTGGCCTCTTCCAAACCACCAGGGAGTTCCTGAACCCAACCTTGAGCCACCTCTGCATTGATGAGTTCCCATGTCAGTTGCGGGTCCACATCTGCACCGGACCAGTTGGTGAAGCAACTTTGCAAATCTTCTGTTGGCACCTCTGAATTTGGCTTTTTGGGCCATATGTGAGAGGCTGGGATGGGAGAGAGTACACCTGTGGGTACTCCTTGTTGGAGGTGATGGTGTAATTCAACATCTGCATCCTGTAACCATTGAGACCACGTCTGAAGAAGCTGAAGGCGAAATTGCTGGCCTGGGGCTATTGTCCAGTCCAAGTTCAGTCCTTGTTCTTGAGACCAATGATGGGCAATCTGCTTCAAAGGCTTGAGTTCTGTCTCGGTAAGCGGTGGTTCGGACCGTTGCTCTTGAAGATGTTGGGCAACTCGTTCAAGAAGGTTGTTTTGAAGTCCATATTCTAACAGTCGGTTTCGCAGGTCTGCAAAAAGGTCCTGTCGGTGAGGGCGAGTCCAGTCTGCGGAGCTGGGAATACCCCCCCCATCATTGAGAGATCTACGTGGTGAAGGTTCTGGTGGATGTCGAAGGGGTTGATCCCAATCTACCACTTGACCGCTTGAAGTGCATCTTTTGGAAATGATCTGAGCAATTGCCATGGCCAAGGGAGCTGGATACTCTGCAGTATCGGAACTGAGGAAAGATCCGTCCTCTTTTTTAATGCCTGCAAAGGATGGGTGTCGAGTAGGGCAAGTACACCAACCAGCCAAAGACGAAAACGTTGCGTCATTCGAACATAGAAGCCAAGACTTGGAAAGTTGCATGCCCCATTGGCATGCTGCGACATGAGCACAAGTGGCGTTCCAATCTCTTAACATCTCGGTGTTATCTGTCAGCAACAACGTCATGGCAGTTGGAGGGGTTTCCCATCCGACCAGGGCTCCTTTGCAATGTGCAGCCTGAAGTAGAACCCGGCCTCGGCGGTGCACCTCTTCGTCTTCTTGCAGTCTGTGTAGCTGATCTGCCGACAGGTCATCTCTACCTTCAGGTTGCTGTGGTGTTCTCAAAGCCATTGGACCATTGGGTTTGAGTTTCAGTCTGGAGTATTCACGACATGGAGGGGCCCCCCAAGCTCCTCCCACAAAACCATTCCAAGTTGTGTGAAGAACACGTTCAAAGCTGAAATCGTCAAGGATGTTCCAGTTGAGCTCGATATCTAAAGGGCTAATTCTGTCCACTTGTAAAAGAGAGCATGCATGAGAAATTGGGCTGTTGCGGCCCGCAAAAAGGTCTAGGAAGAATTTCCCGGACGTTGTCCAAGCAAAAGTTCCCGGAGGAGGAGAAATTGGCATTGGTACCGTGTCCTCTGTCCCCAAGTCAACTGGTACCTGAATAGGAGACTTGGGGGCTGGTGTGGAATCTCAAGTTTTAGAGCCGTGGTTGAGGGCTCCGTGTTTCTGGCCACACGGCTTGCCTCCAACCTTGACCGCACACAGGTGTGCAAATTTGCACGTCTTGCTGCTACAGGTTCCACGTTGATACCTTTGACACAGTGTCTTCTTGTTGCCGTCCACCACAATGAAAGTACATAAGTCATGGTTGCCTTGGCGGTCGCCTTGAACTTTAGGAGGTGTGCGGTCCTTGGTCTTCCATTCCTGCTGTTTGACCTTGTTGGGCTTCTTAGGAGACGGAGTGACCTTAGGAGCCGGTGAATGAACCCGAGGACGTGGTTGAAGTAAACCATACATGTCGGCCCTGGCCGCCGTCAACTCGTGGAGGGCATCATTCAAAGACCACTTCTGGGTAAGCATAGTGGTGATTTCGTTCCATAATGCCTTGTCTGCTTCCAGCATCTCGGCTAGGTTCACACTTCTCAGTGAAGAATCGGCAGGATGCCGCTTCAAAGCTAGAGAGAAGAACTTTTCATCGAACTTCTTGAAGATCTGAAGGTGGGCAGCATTACACATCACAAAGGCATTGCGGAATACCTGCTGGGTTTTGCGAAGCCATTCTGCCGATAGCTTCATGGATTCCATTGGTATCTCAGGAGTTTCGTCTAGCAAAGCTCCCAACAATTGGGCTTCAGATCGGATTGCCTTGTGTGTTTTGGCTTCTGTCATTTCTTGATACTGCTTCTGTGACATACGAAGCTGCCAGGGGATGTACCTGATAGACTGACCTGGTTTCAAGAAATGATGTACCATTGAAAGCAATCGAATAGAAGGGGTCGAATCTGAAGTAAGGAGCTCGCCAGGGTAGTTTTTGAGGAATGTGTCTGACATACTTGTCACAGCTTCCGGTGTAAGCCGGGGAGGTGCCAAGTCGCTCCAAGACGGGGATGCAAGTGGGGAAGCTGCGGTTGAAGTCACAGGAGTAGCTTCGGGTGCTGCCAGTTGTTGGGAAAGAACTCGACACTGGGTGAGCAGTCTGCGAAGCTTCCCTGCCATCACTGTGGTGCTTATGTCCGTTGCATCTGAATCAATGCCTGCCGCCAGCCATGTAGGTGCCGGAATTTGGTTGAGAAGGGCTGATCCATCTGACGTTGCCACAAATGTACAGGCCAAATCTGGGATGGTTGCAAATCCGGCTGACGTTAGCCACTTGGAAATCTCTTCATGTATGCCCAGCTCCGCCACCAAGGCCGAGAAGTCTGCCTTGCTGTCGATGGAAGACATTCCGGTGGAGATGGCGGCACTGAACTACGAACGGGACAAGTCAGTTGTCGTATCTTGTAAAAAAAAATTTAGTTAATCTGGACGTGCGGTCACTCAAAAAAATGCTATTAGTTGCAAGCTGCATGTGTAGAGGTAAACTGGTCTCTGCAGCGGAGAGTGACTCTTGTTATGCAAAGAGCATCCCAGGATGTGAGCATGATCACTGATTGGTAACTGATATGCTCTACGCCAGATCTGTTGCAGTCGTGCAAAAAAAAACTCAGAGTTTTGGTGCCTGAGTTGCTGGCCTTTTGCTTCTGGTAGAAGTCATCTGGGACCTCGAAGTGCCAGTGAGTGTTGATTTGTGCAAATGAGAAAAAAAGGAAAACGGAAACGAAATGGCTGTCCTTGCGTGGGCTGTAACACACAAGTTGGCATCAGCGGAAGGTGGTCAACGATCTGGTGTTTTTTCGGCGGGCTGGCGTGAGATGCGATCACGGACCCTGCTGTGAAACAGAAATTGCGTCAAAACGATGTCGGCATGCAGCACGTTTGCATGGCCAACTGATATCATGGAGTGTCACTACTTGTGCCGAGGGTTTGATAGAAACTCCGCAACACGTTTTCCATGTTTGACCTGAATGTTCCAGTGTGTGCAGTTCATCACATAAAACTGGGGCCAAAGTAGCCACGTGGCAGCAGCCTGCCGGTCCATTCTGGATGAAGACCACCTCTGCTGGTGGGTTTTCTGGAGGTTCATCGGAGGAAGAAGAGGACAGTGAACACGACGACAATGTTTCCCCTTCTGAATCTGAGTCCTGCAAAAAGGTGTCCATAGGAATGCTGTCCATGGTTGTTGATGTAATCTGGAACATCGATAGCCGAGCTTCCCAAGGGACGTCAAAGTCTTCTGGAAGCGTCGAGAAAGGCAAAGTAAAAATCGGCTCTGGTGCAGGTTGCTGTCCGCCTCTTTGCAATGGTCGGAGGGGTCTCCAACCTTGACGTGTCTGGAGAGATACTTGTTGTTGCAACCAAAGAGCATCCACCGTATCGTCCCGACTGTACAGCTGCACTGAGCCACCTAGGTGATGACCTTGAAGTCGTCGAGCCTCTGCTGGTAGCCTGAGTTGAGCTGAGGCGGCTAGGAATGTGACTTTCAACGAATGCAGAGTCAGGTTGTGGGCTGATTGCGGTGATAAAATGGGACGTGTCCACGGTGTTTGCGCCGCCCATCTGAGTGCCTTTAAGGCCGCGGTGTATGACAGCGGGGCCACAAAAGATGGTTCGCTGTAACTGTTGAGTGTTGGGATGATGAAATCCGGTTTGAAAGGACTTGTTCTGAGAAATGCCCTTTGAAGAGTGCGTAGCCAATGCACTGCCCAACTTTGATTTGGATGTATCGCCGTGAATCCTGGGAGGTAAATTCCGAAAGGTTGGCCACTACGTGTGGTCTTAGTCAGTCGACAGATTCCACGAAGACAGTTCTGGGCCAGGCTGAGGCTTGATACCTCAGTCCTTTGCAAGTCTGCGAAGCGGAGTGAGCCCCACACTGCTAGAAGCAGGCCTCCCAGCAGTAGAACCGTCCATTCTGGAGTGTCTTGAGACACGATTGCTTGTTCCCACATGACAAGGATAGCGAAAGGAATTGGGATCGATTCTTTTCTGTCTTTCGGCTGGCCTGATCCTTTCAAGAAGCTGCCCATAAGGTAGTTGTTTAGAATGTCCATCAGCGATTGCATCAGAGCTGTTTTGGCCAGCCAACGAAGTCCACGTAGCAGCTGAGGGGGTTGTATCCTTACGGAAGGAACATCACTCCTGGCTGCTTCTTGTGAAAACTGCAGGATCAGTACCATGTTGTGAATGTTCAAGTCACTCCAAGAAGTTCCAAGTTGTTTCATCCAAACGATTGTGGCGTTCACTGACCTGGAGTAGAGATCCAGGGTTGATGGACCCACGTGGGACAGCAGCTGCTTGATCACTGTTTCGTATGTTGGTTGCGAGCCAAACTCTTGAAAGATTTGTGATGGCATCCCAATCTGCAGTATCAGCGCCCCCAACCAATGCTGGTAGTGGAGCTTGGCCTGGTCCCAATTTTGCAAGGATGTTTGGAAGCACGATCTTGCCGTCCGGCAAATTCACGGAGGTAGCGATGTTGGTTGCACCAGAGCTGATGTAGGAATCATTGGAGTCATACTGATTGCTGTGTGTTCCAGAGGTGCCGTTTCAAGAGGGCGCTGCAAAGTCACACAACTCAAGCTCTTAGGAGTAGGTCTAGTAGGTGGCGGCAGGTAAGGTTCTGATTTAGGAATATGAACACGTGCCGCTCTCTTGGGAATTGGAGGGGGTTGAATTCCCCCTGTGTGCAACTGTGGCATCTTTGCCTTTGGTCTCTGCTCATGATGATTGCCTTGTGGCCAGAAGGCAAACGATTTTGAGGGCATATTTGAGCCGGCGGAGCTTTGGTGTCGATGAGTGAAATTATGTGAACCCACCATGGGATCAACAGCCCCTGGGAAAGAGACACACAAAAAAAAACTAGATAGAGAAAAAACCGGTAGCAATCTCAACAACCGGTGAAGTCTACTGCATAATCTGCAAAGCGCATCTTCACATGGGCCCCGAACCAGCAGTCGGCTGAATGGCAAAGATTCGGTTTCAGGGCCTGAGAATTGCACCACTAGGCGTGCTCAGAAAAAGTCTATGGTGATTGCGACACACACTGAGGTGAGAGAAACCCAAGCGGGGTCAAGTAAGCGTGTCAACTTTCAGGTGGCCCGAGCTTCCAAAAAAAAACTAATGTGAACAGCGGTGAAAAGGAAACCAAGGTTGAGGTCGCGGCTCTGGAAGTTTGTCAGGTTTTTTGTCCTGGAGTGTCGGAGATTGTGGGTCAATGGAAGCAACAACAAAAAAAAAGAAACAAGATGGATCACTAAGCAGCGGCTTGTTTTCCCTTTGGTGTGTCGAGCGGCCGTTTATACTTCATCTTCAGAAGTAGGCTTTAGAGATTTTCAACTCCAAAGATTGGGACAACGATCATGGCTGTGAGTTCATTGCGCTGCGGATCCGTTCCATGAGTTTTGGCATGTCAATGTTGCCATCAACATCAATGTCCACCTCTGACGTATCGAAATGTAGGGGGCGTTCCAGGCGAACAAATCCATCATCTGTTTGAAAGCCCGAAATCTCGATGGTCTGGCCACAGGAAGATGCTGCATGTTGCTGCTTCGACTGTTCATAGGTTTTTCCATCGGCCCGACACTGCCTGCATGTGAGACCTTCGGCGTCACATTCTGTGCATAAGGCTTGAGGAGGAGATACCATGTCACATGATTCGCACCAAGACACCGTCCAGGTGCCACATGCAATGCAAGGTTGTGCGACGTCGTTGCCCTTGGAGGAGGCTGTGATGATAGTGTATGCACTCCTCGCCTCAGCATCCCAAATTCTTCGAGTTCTCGGCAACTTTCGAGCATCCACCCCAACATGTTTGCGAAGCCAAAGAGATGCCAGTGATTTGATGCTTGTCATGTCCGCTGGCTTCAAAGCAGAGTCTTTCATCATGTTCTCTGATGGAGAGATCACCCCAACAAAGGGAAGACACCAAGCAAAATTGCAACACAAGGGAATTGAGCCTAAATAAAGTGGCAGGCTCAGATGAAGCCGTAAAAAGACAAACCCTTCGATCCAAGTTGATTGGCAAAAAAAAACTTGTTTCCAAAGTAGTTCTGACCGAGGATCTTGACAACGCGATTTTTGAGAACGGGTGAGAAAAAAAACAATTTTTACAGCGGTGGTCTTCACCCTTCTGGCTGTCAAAGAAGTCGTGAAGGTTCACAGAGTGCGATGAACTGCCTAAAGCATTGAACGTGAGGAGTACACTGCGCGGCAGGTCTCACAATGAAATAAAAACAGCTCGTTATCAATCCTCTTGATGACCCACCTGTGGAGGGCTTTGCGTCAGGAGGGTCAGACCTACAGGAGGAGAAAACCACAGCGGGTGTTAATTTCTGGGTTTAAAAGAAAAAAACCGCAAACATGTAGTACAGCAGGAATGAGATTGTGGCGCAGCCATCAATGAATGCTTCGGTTTGCTTGCAGCGGCATTGGTCGAGAATGCCTGAGAAAAGCAGGTATTTCAGTCCCGAAAAGAAAAACCTTGAGAAACCACGTTTCCGAAAGTCATGGCATTATGACATCAGAAAAATGTAATTCTGGCCTGACGGATCCAATCGCGACCTTGTCAAGCAACTATTGGCGAATAGAAGTGACCAGGATGGCGAGGAGTGTCGGGATGACACAAAGAAGAAAAAAAAAACTAGCAGAACGGCGGATATATGGCCTGAATCTGCAATCTCTTGATCGCCACCACCTGAAGTCAGGAGGTGGCAAAACAAAAAAAAACAAGCCCTCTTTGTGTTTAAGTCGGTCAAACGACACCAACTTATGAAGTAGGGTGTGGACCAGGCGAGGTTCCAGCTGATCGAAACACATGACGCGGTGGGCCTTAATGGGACATAATGAGAAAAATCGAAATGAACACTGATAAAAAAAAAAATTGTTGAGAAGACGACTCAACTCTGGAGTTCTGCAAGCTGGAGGTTCCAGAGATTCCGGGATCTCACCTAAGTCAGCGAGACTTGCAAAACTGTGGAGAATTTTCACCTCCAGAAGAAGAATTGGAAGTAAGTGTAAGACCCAGCGTGGGTGCAACTTCATCTTCCAATGCTTCTTTAGGGCCTGAAACTTGATCGAATTGATCAGAGTTCAGTCAGATAGGAGAAGGTCTCCCCAAAAAAACCATGAGGTGTTGACTGGATATGGGAGTGCCACCCTCTCGTTGGGAAAGTGGAGTATCTTCACCTAGGTCAGCGAGACCCAGGTCAGAAGATCTACAACTGAAAAGTCCCCTCAAAAAAACCAAAAAAAACGGAAGACTCCAGCGAGAGGCTTCGGGGATTTTGTTCTGAGAGACAAACCCCGCGGAGATACCTCTTGTTTTTCTGAATCTGACCTCGCGGAGGCAAGATGAGAAAGAAAAAAAAATCCTTCGTGGAAAAAATCGGTGAAACTGAGGGGGGAACTTGATTTCCTCTGCTTGTGCTGCCAACAGCGAAGACATTTGACCATCAGGTGTGACGAAAGGTGTTCCATCACGATGACGAGCCAGCTGATCTGTCTTCAGATTGACGGAGTCCAAAGAACTGAAGAGCTGCATGTAGGCGACCGTCTTCAACTGATGGGCCTCATTCTTCAAGTTGGTCACCAAGGTCTGGAAGTTCTTCACCTCGTCTGAAGCCACTTCGGAGGAAGAAAGACGGTCTAAAAGACGGTCCACTACCTCCAAACCTCCAGCTAGATGGCGCCATTCAGACGCTTTCTGAACTGCATCATGCAGCCGCTGGATGTCCAAACGATCTCCTTGAGGTAAAACATGAAGTTCCATGGCGATAGCACGAGCGAGGATGGGGCTGCGTGAGCGAGGTGGTGAACGAGACTCTTCCATACCTAAAAAGAAGAAGTCTCACACCACTAAACCTCCCCAAAGCGGGCTTGATCCCGCTAGACAGCACTTGAGCCAAAATGGCTTGAGCGTGGCTACATCCACAGTGAAGATTCGAGTTTAACAACACTGTGTTAACACACTGAGAGTCTTTGTGGTGATCCCAAACATCAGTCTTTTGTTGAAGTAAGGAGCTCTATATTCAAAGTAAAATGTTTTTTTGTATAATATTCCTGCCCAAAAGGCGGACACAGGATCTCTTCAAAAAGCATTCTTTCCCATTGGTGTTTGATTTTTTTTGTGAAAAGACATATTATTGTTGTGCATTTGTTTTCATCTGAAAAGGCATCTAGAATAGTTTGAATTTCCAGCAACAGTTTGTATCTTAAACATGATGTGAAAATGTTTGGGATAACTCTCCTTTTCTAGATGAGAGGACATGTTTTTGTTGTGTATTTGTTTCCAGTTGAAAAGATATTTAATTTGAATAAAGAACAGCGAATATCTCAAACGCAAACAACTTGGTTCCGTGGAGCTTGCATTCTTCATAAAGAAATTGTTTTCCCGTCTTATCCTACATTGATCTAAATTGTCTATCCTGTAATGTGTTGCCTTCTTTTGTGATGAAGTAAGCTTTGTTCTAAAGCAATTTTGGTTTAAGCGAATGAAGCTCTATTTTGGAACAAGATCATAAAATAGATGTCAATTTGTTATGTTACAAAATGTTCTTTCTCTTTCGAATTTAGAAGCTTCGGCGTTCACCAAACACAGCCGTCTTCTGTCCTCCTAAAAACATACCCTGATTCAGAAAACCACCGGACCCAGTGGAGAATTCATCACTCTTAATCAAATCGCAATTCCATGCGAAGACATTTTTTCAATGGCAAACCCACAAAATTGGGAACATCACTATCTAGGCTCAGATACTAGGTATCTCAGAGGAAACACCGATTCAAAGCATAGAAAGCAACTGATTCGGGGGAAAGGCACATTTAAGAAGCCCTACTCACAGAAACCCTACGCACACATGCATGTTCAACAAGAAGGCTCAAGAAGGCTTCTCTATTTAAATGTTCAAGGAGAAATACATCTGCAAAGACAAGTGAATTTTCCATTGCTATTTACGCGATCTATGAAAAAACAAGTTTTTTTCACGACAAAACTGCTCTGCCAAAGGGGTACCATTACCTTAAGAAAATTACGTTAGGCTCTAGAAAAATGAAGAGAAACGGACTTTGAAAAGGATACTAGTAATGAAGAGAAACTGACTTTCAAAGGGAAACTAGTTTGTTAAGAATACACCTTCCATTTTTTGGAAGGAATACTGTTTTTTAAAAGGCTATATCCATCATTGCCCAAAGATACTACTGTTGTACAAAATTGCTTTATGATTATGTGAAGATTTATTTTTGACATTGAAGCTTTTAGTGGACTTTCTGGAAAATAGTGTTTTCTATGGAAATTGCACGGGCGCACGGCCTCCCCCTCTCTTTCGGGGATGGTGCAGGGTCAAAGAACACAGAAGTCATTCAGTAAGTACAATTGACAAGGTGCCGTTGCGCAAGGAGCTTCGGGTTCATCTGTGATATCTTCAATGATCGGACCCTGACAAACAACTAACCCTCAACTGGGTAGTGCAACCAGCCGACAGAACTCCTACCCATCCTACCCTTAAACTTGAAGGAATCAGAGAGCAGCCTCGTACGCGCCAGTTGTCGCATATCCACTGCTCGCTTCAGTGGCTTGTCCGCTACCTGCACGGACTGCATGCCAGGTCGTGAAGTGATGCCACCAAGGCTGCAAAGACTCTCTACCGTATGCTCATATGATCTAGCTATCTGTGACCATCTATCCAATGATGCGGGGCGGCCTTTTTCACTGTCAGGGATGGAGAAGTTCATCGGACTGTCCTCCACAAATGATTTTTCCAAAAGCATTCCAAACCACTGAACCACTCTGTCCATGACAGGCTGATCACTTTTAATGGTAAGGCCTGTGTTCCTTGGAGGTTCCTGTCACAGAACGCCTTCATCGCCTTTGAAAAAATACGAAAGGAAGCACAAGGTGCTTGCAAGTCGTTGACAATACTGGACTAAATTGAATATATGAGGTATGCATACTCTTTACATATATATATATATATACATACACATACATGTGTGTGTGTGTTTGGCTGGAGACACCTCCGAGTTTCAAGATGCAACAACACAGGTCAGTGCAGATTGTTTGCTGGAGCACACATTCACGATTCTCAGGTTGTGGCTTCACAAGTCTCCAGGAGAGACGAACAATCGGTTGTCCTTAGCAGAAAACGGAAGCACTGCTAAGCACGGCCCTTCAGATCGACTTGATTTTTTATGGATCCATAGCTGCAGAGCTTTGCTGTTACGCCCACAGGAGGTGTACTGCCACTTTTAATGATTTGACATTTAGGCCCTCTCGTCTTTCCTCGAAACGTGTACCGCAGTATCACTTCTTCGTGGGCGCTGTCGACCGAGACTCACCAGTTCTACTAATGATTTTGGATGCGTTTAAAGGTTTGAGCCATTCCCAATATATGGTGCAAATGGAGAAGCTTCCGACCTCCCTACTTTGAGACTCTTGCGTTTCGGCTTTCAGCAAAGGGATCGCCACATCAAAAAGCTCCTCGCAGCAAATGACTCACCATGCTGGCACAGCAGGTGAAGGGCATCTGGGTCAAACAAGTTCGTTTTGAGATTCCTTCTGCCATCAAGTGCAAAGTACTGTATTGAATAAGTGCATATTGACATTCAAACTTGACAGAAATGCCTCGCTGGAAAAACTGCAGCATGAGACATTCATGCCGCATCAAGAGTGGTAGTTTCACTCTGTTGACTTCATAGCACATGTCAGTCCAACCTAGGCCTTACAGATCTTTCACTCGCAACGCACCTTGGCCTCTGTGTAGCGGCCACCCCAAGACTTCAGCTCAGCAGCTGCCTGCGATCAACTGCATGTTGAACCCTGCAACTAGAGCAAACCTTTGTTGACACAGATTAAATTGCAGCCGCTCTGTCCACTATGACTTCATGAGAGGAAAAGTCAGAACGAATCGTGAACCTAAGGTCATCCAATTTCTCATGGCTGTCTGCATCAATTAAAGAGAACAGGAGAAACGGTTTTAGGGAGGACGGCCCGAGGACCCCGGAAACGTTGATGAATCCAGTCCCATTGCACCTTGTAGTAAACAGCTGCATTGCCGTCCTTCGCTGATGCTGAAAAACAGTGATTGGGATCGAACAAACTGTGTTCTGGCATTTCTGAATCTCTTCCAATCTTTGGACAATAGATCTAACAAACCGCATTAAGCTAAGTATGCAAGTACAGCTTCTACAGCTCCAAACATCCTGTGTCATCCATAGGCAAATAGCAAATTCAGTCATAGGTCGTAGTCATGAGTGATAGTTATCTTCGAAGTTTCTCGCGCCAAGTCACAACAACCACCTACCGATGCAGCTCCCAACCTGTGGCAACTCTTTTTTCACTCGCCCAACCACCTTAGCCGCTTAGCCAATTCATCTCGGAAGGCTACAGCCACCCGAAGGTTCCTGGCATAGCCATTGAACCAATGCTGGGGATCAGACATAATTAACGGTGGCCATGTAATCAGCAAACCTGTTTTAAAAGGTTGGACGATTTTCCAATACTTCTTTGATGGTTTTTGGCCAGCACAATGGTTCGAAACGAGGTGGCATGCAGCAAATTTTGAGTGAGGCGCTTGGAGCGGTCGATATTGGTTGTATCCTTCAAGTGCCTGAGGGCTGGCAAGCTTTACAAATGGTATCGGACCAAAGGCATGTTGTTGACTCAACAAGCTGGCTCCCTCTAGTGTCAAAGTCAACCATAGCTTGAATGAAGAAGAGGGACTCTGCTTTCTTCCAGAGGGGGCTGTAGATGTAATCTGCTTTGTATCTGTTGGATTGTGACATTGAGCTTTGAAGGGGTGACATTTTGAGGCTTGAATGGTTTAGTTAGACGTAGCTAGAATCTAGAATCGATCAAAGAGTTTTTAGTCTTTGGCACTTGGCAGGCTTCAGCGCCAACTACTCAACACTGAGAACAGAACGTGTCCATGAGCAAGTTGTGTACCTGGCACCGTTGTGAAAGTTACACAGTGGAGGATACACCAAGGCATCAAACGCATTTGCATGTCGACAACTTTCATGGCCAATAAGCAGCTACTGTATGCCTCCAGCAGCGTCACCAAATCCCAGGCATCCTACACGGCAGCCGTTTAGACAATCTGATGGCGCGTTGCAAGACAGCTAGTCAGACATGGCTAGGCGTGTTCTTTGAAAGCTCTGTATGCATACAACAATTTAATAAGATAAGTAGAGAGACGACCTGCATATACAATTATAATATTGTAATATAATCAGCACTATAGGTATGGGTCATGATGAATGACCAAGCTAACATCTCGCTTCCAAAGACAACACATGTGTTGTCTTGCCAGCAGTAGTCTCCGTAATCACAAATCACGGTGTTGGCAAAAGAGCACGCACTTTTCCACCTGACGCTGAAGACACATTATGAAGACACATTTCCCGGACATGTGGCGCCACATTCTTTGGCGCCACATTGTGTGGTGACGCCGCATTGTTCTGTGACGCCACATTGTGGCGCCGCATTGTTTGGCGCCACATTGTGTGGTGACGCCACATTTGCCTGTGACGCCACATTTTGGCGCCACATTGTTTGGCGCCAGATTGTTTGGTGACGCCACATTT
>DF242055.1:0-24352 GCA_000507305.1 Breviolum minutum Mf 1.05b.01 | reverse complement strand
GGTAATTCGTCTTCGGGGGGAAATTCGTCTTCGTTTAATGTGTCTTCGAAATGTGTCTTCGCGTCTTCGTTCACGTGCCCGCCCTGACAGTAATGTGTCTTCGAAATGTGTCTTCGTCTGCGGGCGGAAAAGTGCGTGCACCAGCGCGCACACAATGACAAATCACACGGCGTCAGCTTCCTTTTCTCTACAATTGTAGATACCTTTTTCGTGTGATAACCCTTCATTTTGTGTCTCTAAGCTTACACCAAGAACTCAGCCAGTCTTCACGGTTGATGTAAAAATGGTACATGTTTTGGAAGAAAAACAAAGGTTGTGGAAGGTACATGAGCATGGGGAAGTGATTCCACAGGGCTCACCTTCATGGCTTCCAGCTCATAGGCCCTCTTCAAGGCCTGGCGCTTAGCTTATCACCCAATAATGCGTGGATTTTTTGAGGATGGTTCAAAGATACATGCCCATTTGGGAGTTGATGTACTTACTAGTTACTAGCTATGATCTTGATTAAGAAAACTTGGTCAGTTCGATTCCTTCAAAGCTTTGATGCCCTTTCCCAGCTCAATTGGACTTACACGGCGGCCAAGCTCTTGCGCACCATGAAACCCCAGCATTTTCAAACTGGGTGCGGACGAGGCATTGCTGCATGCTCTGGACAAACAAACCAAGCACTCATGTGCCAATGCCCACGTCAGGTTGGCATAGCAACTGGCATAAGCTCCCTGGCCAACTTCTCAAGTTCTGCAGCGGAGTAGCGAAGTACCATGACCACGAGGTCATGCTTGTCCATGGATGAGAATGAGGAGTGACAAGTGAATCATGATCTGAGTCTCTCACTCAGGTTGAGTCAGCAGTAGCGTAGCAAGACTGCATTATCCTGCCTGAAATCTTTTTTTGACTTCCTCGAGACCTTCATAGAGTGTCTTTCCGGTTCCCATGTATGACAGCAGAGTTTGCACATGGTGATGCTGGATGTACTCTCGCAATGTCTTGGCGTACTTGGGTATCCGGTCGGCTGGCTTGATATCAGTGTCAATCACCGTCAAGCGTGCCCATAAATCCACTTCCCCGACTCTAACATAGCCAAGATTTGCATAGGCCTCAAAATCATCACCTCTCATGGGCCGTCGTAGATTTACAATGAGAGACATATCATGCATGGCACGTCCAAGTAGAAACAATGCAAGCACCAAGTCCGGACGCAAAGTCTTGTAGGCATCCAAAACCAAAGTCATCGCTTCTCTATCACTGGAAGTTTTCCGCAGCTCTTCCAGCAGTTCCTTCCCACCGGCACCAAGGGCTTCTTCGAAACATCGTGCCGGGAGTTCAGAAGGCGAGCCAGCCACTTCATAGAGCTGCTGCACCAAATCTTCCACTGCACGGCCTGCTGCCAACAAATCCATGGCCCGTAGCTTCGAGAACAGTGCAGTTGCATGCAAGAGGACCTCAAGATGGGTTGACATTTGTATGTAGGTCAAACTGAAACCAAAGCAGAGCACTTGCAATTCCTCTAACTAGGTACCATTTGGGGTGACATCAGGTGACATCACGTGGGCTTGACCCCTATGCTACTGTAGCTTGTCATTGGAAAGGAGGAGTGCAACATAGCAAGTCAATAGCTAAGGGCACCAATTTAGTCACCAGGAAAGCGGAAGATTCATTGCTGTGGCTCAAAGAGGGACCAAAGGGAATGTTCAGCAGAATCGAACAGACTTTGCCAAAGTGTTTTAGAATTAGCAAACTGCCAAACCAATAAAATTGAAGCAGTCCCACCTCACACAAGTCGTCCAGAGCTGCATCAGGTACAAGGTGCACCTCGTTCTGGTGTCCCAACAACCGAAAGTTGTTCTGTCGGGCATCGCGGCTGGCATCCCTCAAAAATTCCAGCTCCTCCCGAAGCTGCTTCTTCTGTTGATAAAGCACAGCCTGGAAAAAACGCACAGGATTGTACTTTGACAAGGACTTCTTTTTCTTCGGAAAATCAATGCACTGTAGCATGGCGAAACGGGGGACATCGGCTATTCCACATTCTGGTACTCCACAATCTGCGATGCCAAGCTTGGGCTTAATTTCAAAGCTGAAACCATTTGGACAAAAACCTAGATCAGTGCAAAGCATCGCCGGCACAGCCGCCAAGTCCATTGGAGCAGGATAACCAGTTTCCTCGGCCTGTTTTCGATCAGGAGGTCGGGCACATTGGATCACTTCGCTGTGAAGAAAGGCAGCTAGGTCTTCATCCAGTTCAACAAGTGTACCAGGTTTGATGTAGCCATCCTGGGATTCAACCAAGAAAAACAATCTAAAAAAATCAAGCCAGAAATGGCCGGAAACAAACAAAGGAAAAGAGTAACGTCACAGTTCCTTGAGCCTAATCCTAAGCCTACCAAAATGGTGCCATAAAGATGCTAAGGTGCTAAGATTGGCTGGAGAACCAACCGTTGAAACTGCGAATCCTCCTCTATTTGTCTCTTTGCTTCGTCATTCTTGACACCTTTGCGTAGCCGAAGCACACAGCCTCGAAATTCAGTGCTTTCGCCGGTATATCGCAAAACCATGTTGGCACCTCCTTCGTTCAAATATTCCCATTGCAGGCTTCCAGTGATGCGTCTACAAGACATCGCCATGTTGAAATTTCTATCACGAGATGGAGCCTTTGAAGCCGCAAACAAATCCCAAAGGAAGCTAATTCTCAAATCGGTAGCCCTACCTTCTACTACAACGAGAAACGGATATTCCCGTCATATGCCTTTTACCTGTCCACCTTACATCCACATCCACATGAAGTCAAGGGATTTAATTCGCCACCTGCTTGTCACTGATTGTCCCTGCCTTCTGGGCATCTTCACGTCTCTTTTGACCCCAAAGTACTTTCCCGAGTTCATGGTAAGCACTGGCCGTCAAAGGCCTCAAGGGGCAAGGGACTTGGACAAGTTTTAAAGACTCCACCAATGACTTGTGCCCAAACCACAACAACAAGAGTCCATAATCCTACCAAGCAGTCTGAAACTTCTTCACCTGGCCCAACATAAAATTTTGTGCACCCGGAAATGTAACGACCATCACCTTCCTATACCATTGGATCAAGCATTTGCCGAACGTCATTGGAGACAGCTTTGAAAGAAAGAGGAGACCGTCCTCTTGTGATCCAAAAGCACTAGGTTCCCAACGATGTCTCACCACAGGTGACCTGAAAGAATGGACTCAAACATGTCATGACAGATCTGAGACATCTCCACACTTGTCATTGCAATCACAAACATACAACAAACGATTGTGACTCAATACACTCCAAGCACCTCATACATCTCCACGGCCTCTCGGATGTATGACTCGGCCTGAAAGGCATCAATAGCGCTGCTCATTTGCTGTCACCCTTTTTTGGTATGGTCAAGGTCCTCCGAATTGCCAGCCAACAGCATCTGGTCGAAAACACAGATGCAGACCTGCTTGAGGTTTCCCAACTTGGCGTGGATCTTTGCACAGGAGATACCTGCCTCGTCAACCAGTATTGAAATCAAGGGCTGACATTTTCCACAAACAACTCTATATATATATATATATAACGTAAAACTATGTAATCAATAAGTTGCCGATCTTATTGCACCCTTCAATCTGCATCGCACCTTTGCTTGCAAAGATGCAGGTGCACCATTTGCACGTTCCTGTAGGACATGATATATAAGAATAAAATACAACTAGAATTCTGCTTGAACTGTTTGCCTCACTTGCTTCACATTTGAACGGAATGCTTGTCAGCCATTGCTTTCATGGGATGGCCGCGTCAACATCCAAGGTCAGCCTTGTAGAACTCATATGCCTTCTGGCAGACCTCAAAGAAGCCCGAACTGACGAAGTGTGTCCAAACTTCCCAACCCATCAGCTGAAAATCGAACTGGAAGAGCTTCCTTGTGCTTTCCAAGACGGTCCTAGCACAGTCATCAGGCACATGTGTGCAAAATGAAACAGGCGAAGCAGGCGAAACCGAGCCGGTCCCTCACGATGCCAAGCCCAAGGAGGACCTGAGGTACGGTAAAGCAGCAGGGATCCCTTCCTCTCACTTCATTAGGGACTCTGGGAACCAAGCTCAGTCCAACGGTCCAACAGCAAATGAGAGGAGGGGATTCGGATGATTCACAACCCAACATCGATTTATACGTTTATGTATGCTCAATACTTTAAGCACCCTCAGGCTGTGACTCCTCCTCGGTTTCCCTGCAACACATCGCTTTTGAATCGAAGACATTCCGTTTCCGTTTTGCAGCATACAGGTTATCTAACAAAGTGCCTACAAAATCTCCGGGCCTTATTCATGCCAGCTTCCTGCTCAATGAACTTCAATGCCTTGACATGATCAAGATGTCATGACTTATAATATTAAAGTCCTTTCCAAAATGACTTCAAAACCAGCAAGTCAGACGATGCCTGTCGTAGATAGTCTTCTGCCTTTTCGAACTCGCCCAATGAGTTGTAAGTGTGCCTTTCACTGTGCACTGATCGCTGCCACTAGCANTTCATAACACTAGCACCAACCCAGGAAGTACCAGCATTGCATTTAGGTGTCTTTCAAAAGCTGATGTCCTTAGCCTCTTCGAGGCTTAAAGACATGCAAAGCATCACACAAGTCGGAAACTCAACCCAAAACTTTCTCCAATCATCTCAGCAGTTGGCGCTATGTTCTCACAAAGAGCTGCACCTTGAAATCTTGGGTGAGCATTAGAGCCAGCCATTGGAGGGTTTGCAACGAGATTCTATTTATGTACACATTCCAGCTGTGCTTTATGGTATTTTATAACTACGTGATACGGTATACGCTTTGAGCTCACGGCTCTTGCCCAAGTGGCCTTCCATCTCCTCGGCATGAGCGGCAGTACTAGTAACTATCCACAGAATACTCGCAACCACTACATGTTGACTGCCAGCTTCACCACACTCTCGGGAAAAACCACAAACAGCTGATTTACCATTAGATCTTTGAGGTCTTGTTATGTCGCTAGTGTCGAAAGCTCACAGTCACCTGGACCTAATTCAGTTGACGTGTCCATCTCTCTCTCTCTCTCTCTTCTTTTTTATATAAATCCCGAGAGCCGGGCATGGAACAATGGCAGTGCTTCCCGAAATCTGGATTGCTTCCAACCTCGGGTCCCCATGCCATCCATGCCCAAGGCCCTGTGTCATCGACTGAAAACAGATGCACTGTTTTCAACTCATCTGGTGCACCAAGCTTCCAGGCGCACAAAGGCCAGCGCCTGAATTCCTTTCATGTAAAACTTGTCCCCGCGCTTGCGACAAACGGGAACCACCTGCCAGTTTAGTGCCCCGCGTCCAAAAACAGCCCATGGAAAGTCTGCCAATATAAGCTTTCCACTCAAGCCATGAATCCCACCTGTTCCAAGTAATCTGAAAGCCTTAGCAACACAAGTCCGATTGTGAGAGTCCAACGGTAAGTCAAGTGGCCATGACCTTTGAGCACTTTCCTTCCCAATTGAGCAGCAGCAGTTTTTGGGTGCCTATCTGTCCAGGCTCTTTGCTGGAAGTTTGGCTGACTTTACATCACGAGCACGATGGAGATCTGCATAGAACCCTTTGGGAACTTGCAAAGGTCTGGATGATCCAAACTTGCCCAAGCCATTGAATGGAGATTCCGCAAGGTCAAACGTCCTTGGTGCAATCTTTGGAATGCTTTGAAGTTGGTGATCTCGCTGGCAAGCAGTCACTCCAGTGACAGCCTCCTTCAATCCACCGACTTGCTCCTGCAATGCACGCGCATGATGACTGCCTTCGTGCAATACATGAAAGGTTCTTCTTGTTGTCAATTCAGCTTCCTGTCGAAGGCTTTGTACCTGAACCTCAGCATCCAGTACAGCACGGGCGGTTCGGATATCCGCAGCACACAAATGACTTGATAGCGTTTCTTGCTGAGCTGCTTCGACCTCTAAAATCTCCTGCATTTCAGCTGAGATATCTTTGATCTCAGCTACAATCTCTGCATGTTTGTTGCGTGCATTCTCTGCCCTCGACTCTGCAGCCAGCACCGCGGCTTCACCTTCTTCGCGGAGTTGTTGAAGACGTTTCTGAAAGCGTGACTCCTCCTCTTCCACAACTTGCGCATGCTGTTTTCGCAGTTCCTCACGCATGGGCAAAGAATAGCATCAAATCAGTTCCAAGGGTATCCCCAAACAACAAGCAAAAGAACACAATGAATGACAATATGTATCTCTCTCTCTCTCTCTACATGTGTACATGTCAGTCTATCAAACAAATTCATCCCAAAGCATACTAAGTGAATCCCAAAGACCTCCGCAGCTGCTTCTGTAAGTGAACGCCGAGCTTCAGCCTAATTTAACAGACGGTGGTGAACATCCTCTCGGATGTTTAAGGTGTATGCCAGTACAAAGCGTTCATCTGAAAAAACATGAGATCGGCAATTGAAATTAGGCAACAGCTCCATTGTGTATAAAGTGTGATTGATAGCACCTACTCAGGCCAGGCTAAAAAAAGAAAGAAGACCTGGCCGGAATTGATTCACATCCAAAAGCCAAATCGCACTCAATGCGTTGGATGGTCATATCTTTTCATACGTTTCCTGGTCCCAGACATGAACAAAATGTGAGTGGTTTGTCTAGAGGATTCCATGAGTGTCAGAAGCAAGCGCAAATATGGTTCGCGCACTGCAGAGGCACGGTTGGACATACAAGGTGGATTAAGTGAATCTAGAAACGCGAGCAGTGACAAGAGATATTACAAGTATGTACTGTAGAGGTATGGCATCTAATTTACATCTCAGAATTCGGGAATTGTTGGGAGAGTTTGTCAATGTTTTTGATGGAAGTGTGGTGTGGGAACGGGGGGGGGGCAGAGCACATGGAGCAGTCCCATACTTACCTATCACGTGGCAGTTGCTCTGGTTTCAATCCAGACCATTGGTAGCTCCTACTTGAATGGTTGTGGCCAGCGAAGACACTAGGAACAAAGGGCACAGGCGATGGACAAATCCCTTTCTGAAAAGAAAGAGGCCAAATGCATCCAAATGCTGTATATGATCCTGTGTCAACTGTGTCAACCAATCCTATGGCTTCCCTCCCGAATCTCGAAGAGGATGAGTCAACCCTGTAAGTCTGGTTGCATGAAGACTTTCTAGCGCTCGGACTGGTATGTGTATACTCAAGACTTAGCACAGGTACATCATGCCTGTCACCAACTCGAGATTAGCACTATTTACAGCATCTTCACTGTTTCACTTTTGGACTACGTCAGTTTCTATGAGAAAGAACCTGTCATGAGGTAACCATCAGTGCCACATTTGTGTGGATAACAAAACACAAACCTTCGAGGTCAGGTGAAGCGATGAAGCTCCCCAAAAACCAGCCTTCTCAATTCGTTGCTCGATCTTTCGGAGGCGTTCAGACCGGTTTTCTTCAATCTCTGTGATCATACGAGTCTCCATCGCTCTGGGTGATACATCCTGATATGGTGATACGTTATAAGTCGAGTTTGCGCCACTTGAGCCAAGGGTGTCAAGGGAGCCCACAAGTCTGCACAAGGTGCACGGGTTATTGTCAGAGGGATGTTATTGAATAGCTTCACATGGCTCAAGACGTCCCAAACGAAAGCTCAGGATAGGCTATGCCGCAGGCTTGTTCAGCCGGTACAGCTGGATGCAGTTATCAAAGAGTGCGAAGAATGTGTTCAACGTCTCCTTGGAGCAAGCATGAAGACCTATCACTATTAGACTATAGAAAAGACCACATACGAGGAAAAGTCCGGTCTTGTGAGGCAAACTAGCGGAAAGTTGTCCGAGGTCTCACTGAGCTACAAATGCTACGTCAAACAGAACAACAAATTGCTGAAGCATTGCTGATCCTCATCATCGATCCCTCGCCTGGCAAAACATTGGCAGGTGCTGTCACGTGACTAGAAGAATTCAGATGTTCTCTTCTCCGAGGCCAGCTCAGAAAATACAAAGATTGAAAGTTCAAGAGCACCAGCTTGTAGGGCACAAGAAGCTGTAAGCTGAACCCGAAATCTCCAATCCTGGCGAATGAGGCCCGGGCTCTGCCACAAGTTTCTGGTACCGCGCTTCAAGTTTCTTCTCATTCTCTTCTTGCTCTTCAACCTCGAGCATAATCACAATAACTTTGGTCACAAACAAACTCATCTTCAAAGCTGTACTGGATTCAAGTTCCCAGCTCTTTCTGGGTCATCGTCATCATGTTCCAGCTGAAGTACATCAAAGTTGTCGTCCATGACCTGCAGTACAGCCAGCAAGATAGAGACAATATGTATGCTTCAAACTCGAGGAACTCCTCGCTCCAGCAACACTTAAAAGAAAGAAACCTTAGATCTATTTGAGATGCGTAAACATGTATCTATTTATCTATCTGTCGGTGCATTTGTTGTACTAGGCAGTCCAAACAACTCAACTTTGCCCATTGGTAGTAGGGAATCCTTTAGATAGATCATCCCAAACACAATTCTCTATTTGGTCTTGAACTTGCAGGATTCGTAATATATCTTTGCAACTGGTCTTCCAAGCCATCTTCCGATCTCAGCTCAGGCAGCAGCATCAGCGCCAGGCATCGACTGCTCTTCCTCTTTGGTGAGAGCCCTGGAGACGGAAAGCTTTTGCCAAACCCAGTGGCATCGAGGTGGTGATCATGCGGAAGCTTGACTTGTCTCTATCCAGTACTTCCCCCATATGCTGATAATGATAGAGCTGGGACCATGCCATTTGGGGAGCTGGCGAAACTACTGGGCTCTCTTGAATCTGTTTAAACAGTCGACCAAATACAAACCCCATATGACATACTATGCACCCTCCGAACTTCATGTGTATCGCAATTTTAGCAGACAGGATCCACAGGAACTATCCTATCTGAAACATGCTTGCACTGCATCACATCCACTTAGCCTCCATTTCGCAGCTTTCTTCTTGCACAGGTTTACTACCTGCAGATGGTGTGTGCATGCGGTTCCCAGAAGACCATGGCATGTGCGACATCGCACAGGTCTCAAAACCAGGGCAATGACCAGTGTCTTGGTTGTCCCAACTTCAATCTGCCAGTCAGACCTTTTCAAACTGGCCAACCATCCAGGATGTAAAACGTAAGCAGTGGAAGCTCGGAAAACATACAACAAACATGTCACAAAATACCTATACCCTTAAAGTGTGCAATCCAACACACATCAGGCTCCGGCTCATCAACATTGACCTCGATTTTCTCAGCAAAAATCTCTGTTGTGGTTGCCAAAACTGCTGCTCCTGGAACAGAATAAGCCTGTTCCAGCCTGCAAAGCCTCCAAAGGTCCCTGTACACTGCGCACTTTGGGGATGTATCAAATTTCAATCAAATCCCAATTCACTTGGATACCCTAAATTGATGATGACTCCCTTTCCTGCACCCAGCATTGCAGGGCAAGATTAGTTGCCTCCGATTTGCTTGACTATGTTCACCATACTCAATGGTGGGTAGAAAAGAAAGAAGTAGGACGCACTGTCCTGTCTTACTTTAATTGTGGGGAAGGACTTTTGCAACAAATCGCTACAAACACTGCGATTTTTCCCCAAACAGTGTGGTAACACTTGGGGTTCTTACGGTAGGCGTAAAAAGCCGGGGTGGCTAGATCGAGGTGGCGGACGGGTTGCGCACGGATTTCATCGCTATTTTCCTGGTTTCGTGCTTGCATGTTCGTTTCGTCTGTGAATTTTCGTAGTTTTCGGGTGGCGGCGACCGGCGTGAACGGGTTTTGTCTGTAAATTTTCATAGTTTCCGGCTCTTCAACTTCTTCGATGTTCATTTTTCGTGGTAATTCTCGTACTTTTCGTGTATCTGCGGTGCTGTTGAAAGGGTCTAAAACGGGTTTCGTCTGTAAATTTTCGTACTTTGTCGGCTCTTCAACTTCTTCGATGTTCATTTATCGTGGTAATTCTCGTACTTTTCGGTGTTCTCCAATGCTCTTGACCGGTGTTTTTACAATAAAACTCGGGCTTTTTTGACGTTTTTGGCGCTGCAACATCCGGCTCAAGAACTGAAGTCGATGTTTCCTGGTAATTTTCGTACTTTTGGGTGTTCTGCAACATCCGGCCCAAGAACTGAAGTCGATGTTTCCTGGTAATTTTCGTACTTGTCGGTGTTCTGCAACATCCGGCCTAAGAACTGATGTTCATTTTTCGTGGTAATTTTCGTACTTGTCGGTGTTTCGCGACGCGGGCAGCCACGCCCGGAACCCGTCACCGCGATCAGCACGCCGGTGGCCTCGGAAGCATATATTGAAGCTTACTTGGATGCAGTGGGAGAGGAACGGGAAGCGTCCGCCGTTGGGCGCCGCGCGCAACTGCTGCCGGAACCTGTGTCGTTGCATCCGGTCTGTGACCGCATTCCGCCGTTTCCTGCGGGGGGCTTGTTGCACGCCATGGCTTTTGATGGGGAGGTCTACGACAAACCTGCGTTTTTCTCTTATTACGACGATGCTGCTTTTCAGGTGTGGAACAGTGCCAGGTTCGCACCCATGCAGCTGCTTCCTTTGTGCACATTTGGTTCAACTGGACTCTGCAGAATACAAAAGGTCGGAATCTGATGCACTGCTTTGTTAATTCAGTGCGAGCAGGACAAGAATGGCTGGATCGCGAGCCTGATTGGTGGCGGTTGCGTTTGGTGCAATTTGTGTTTCGGGCATTAGCCCTTCGAGATGAATTCTTGGCTTTGAATGATCTACACCAAATGCATGGCAACTACAACAACGAATGGTCACGCAAGAAGATGATCGATATTGCCATGACATGGACAGCAAAATACAGAGTTCATGGGACAGCCACCTCTGAACGAACGCGTTCCGTACTTCGTCTGGTTTGGCAACATTGGTTCGGCAGCAAAGACTTTGCTTTGCTCGTGGCTGCAGAAGGTGTGATGGACTGGAAGAAAATAGTGGCTTCTTTGTCTCATTTGTTACAAACTGAAGAATGACGCTCGCGGTTTCGCAGTGGGGAGGAAAGCAAGGGCGCCGAGCTGATCTTCTTGTAAGCGGGGCACAGACACGAGGCCTTGCCGACCAATGCTTAACGGCATTGAGGTGGTAAGGTTGTCTGCGGCTTCGCGACCTCCTTGTGCGACGTGCTGGAGCTGTCGACTTGGGCTGTTAAAAGAAAAAGCTGCCCTGCGAATTGTTGTCCCCTTGTACATCTTGTGATTGCAAAACATATACTGTACAAACATGTTCGTTCTGGTCCGTGGTATCACGACCGTAAATTGTATGATATATACTGCAAAAACATGTTCGTTCTGGTCCGTGGTATCACGACCGTAAATTGCATGATATCTACTGCACAAACATGTTCGTTCTGGTCCGTGGTAATTCTCGTACTTTTCGCCGCTCTGCAGCATCCGGTCCGAGAACTGATTACAAATGTTGTGCGATGTGTGTGATGATTGGCCCGTGGTATCACGACTTTTCATTGTTTTCTTTTTTTTCTTTTGACACTGTTTGGGGTCTCTTGCCGGGATAATTTTTTTGAGGCCGACAGAGGTAGAATCAGGTAGAAACAACAAAAAGCCTAGAGTCGGCTGGGAGCTTCAATTTTTCAATTGGCTTATGGCTGCATCTTTTTTTTGTCTAAGCATGATTTGATTGATTGCGGGATCAAATGCAGTGTGGCGTGAAAGTCAAAGTGGCATCGCAACTAGGAGGCGCAATGTGCGGACAAATGCCTCAACCAAACGCCCTGTCTACCACCACAGTGTTCCCAAAAGGAACGTCGGTGAAAGCTGTAACCAAAATGTGACCATTTCTAGCACAGGCACCTAAATTGGTGGGTACTTTGCTTGTCTTTGTTGAGATTCAAGTTTTAGTATTGCGAGCCATTGGGATGTTGACAAAAGAAAAGCAATAGCAATGTATTGATTGAGGTCCTTGCCTTTCCGCAGAGTTCTGAATTGAAGATACTACCTGGGCTAACAAGGATGCTTCAAATTGCTGTTTCAATCATATCATCATTATCCAAACACTGAAAACTGAGCCGAACGCTGCCACCAACAACAACCTACATCGATGTATCGATGTGCTGTTTGGACAGTGTCGTTGCTTTCGCTTCTGTTATTGCACTCACCACATCTCACACATCTCGCAACCTGACTTTCAAAGCGAGTGAGACGTCTTGTCTCAGAGAGTTGGACGCATTTCTTGATGCTACCCATGCACGAATTCTGATCAGACCAGCAAGTTGGCAAGGTCTGCTCACGAAGCTGTTTTGCTACATTGCCATATAGGACTGAAAAGCCTCTTCCTTCATCGCTTCACTTTAAATTTGAAGATACCATCCGCAGGTGGTGACGGTGTTCGGCAGCGGTTTTGCACCGGAACTTCCATGCAGCCACCTTCTTCCCAAAGCCTTGGAGGGTAATTGCGGTAGTTACCAAGAATTTCACATACATCCAACAGTCTATGGCATGGGGACCTGGTCCTGAAGCTTCCGACTAAGTTTCTCACCCACATGAAGTCGTTTCCACGGTCACTGGCTGCAATTCCCCACAACTCAGGAGACTGCAGTCTGATCCAAACTCGCTCAAGCCAACTGGTGAAATGGGACCCACATTGGCTTCAACTTGATGGTGGCCAGAAACTGGAAGACCTGTCAGAGTTGAAATTCAAAAATTGACACTGCTGCTGGGAAGGATGTGGGCGTTGAGCACAAACGATGAAATGTGAGAAAGGACACCAATCCAAGCTGAGATGGAGGGAGGCTTCACGTCCCTGGCCTTCTACAACAGCCTCCCGTGACGGAACTGAGCAGCCCTCCTGAAAGAACTTCTGAAGAAGTGCCTGATTCGCGCAATGACTTGAGGCATCGGCACAACAGCGTCAAAGCATCTCACAGGCCTCGCCAGCACTGATCCGCTGCTTTGGATTGAGGCGCAGAAATGCCCACAGGAGATCTGCACAGGCTTGAGATTCCTTCGAGTTCTGGATCTCTATCACCGGCAGCTCTGGCCTTTGGTGCCACAACGTGTTCTCCAGAGTTAAGCCATACCCACATGGCAGATCATTGTCATTGACCCCATCAAGAACTAAGGTGCCGGCTCCCTCTTTGTAAAGGAGACTTTCGGATAGTCTGGCAGCTCCCGAATTTCTGGCCAGTCATCTTCATCAGGTGTACCCAGCGCCTCATAGCAGAGTTTATCTTTACAGCCCAGGTACAGAAAGTGCATTTGACTGACCGACACCAAAAGTTTTTGCCTTCCCTTTCCCAAGATATGTATAGGTTGGTTTTTTCTATATGCAAATGTAACGCAAAGACCTTCCCCACATAATGCAGAATGACGTGGTTTATTGGAAGATGTCTGACGGAGCACTCCGATGAATCATATTCATGAGAACTCTGAGAATCAAATTGCCAAACTGCAGGCAAAGCCAATCTCCTGCCTGAAAAATGAGGCACAATTGCTCGAGATCACTGCCGCCCGGAAACAAAGCATGATCGGATGGAGAAAGAATATCAGCAAAAGTACAGCCAATTGCCCACAAATCCACACCTGAGCAGGCATGCAAGTGCCACATAACTTTGCACGGAGTTCACTGAAACAGCACCTGACCGGTTCAAATGATTCAAATCAAAAATGGAGATGCAGCACGCAATGAGGCACCTAGCGAGTAGGTGACAGAACCGAAGAGCATTTCAGGCGCTTTATACCAACGAGTGCAAACATCCCTGGTCATCAGCTGGTCACCATGCCGATCATTGCCAAACATGCTGACGGTATCCACAATGCGCTCACTGTCCATGGGCTGACGTCGGTTCGGCAAAAACCTCGCATGGATCGGGAAATGGTCGCTGCTTCAAGCCCAAAACTGGGGAAATCTCGCCCAAATAGATCCACTGGTGAGGAGAGTGACCTCTACTGAACATCTCATCTCATTTCATTATGCACCTTTTTTTGGTCCAACATGTATAAAAACATATATACAGATATTGCCAGCCTGCACAAGTACATGATGCCAAAACCATGCTGCTAATTTGTAATTATTCCGTTCCTGATTGTTTTGAACTTTAGTCTCATCCTCATCCTCATCATCCTCCTCCCCCTCATCGTCGTCGTCGTCGTCGTCATCATCAGCATCATCAGCATCATCATCATCATCATCATCATCATCATCATCATCATCATCATCATCATCATCATCATCATCATCATCATCATCAGATCAGCGTACAAGGAAACCCACAACCAGCTGCTGATGCCGCAAGACACCTTGCGGAGCCAAAGTCTGCCACCTTTAGCTGACCAGTCTCATCCTGCGACGGTGCGCTTGCTTCAATGCCCAACAGACATGCATGAAGTGGCTTTCACAGCTTTGACCTAGTCTACTCATGAAACAATCCGAACATCTCATTGTGCCAAGGTGCAACAAGCAAATTTGCCGGTTTCAGATCTCGATGCACCACACTGTGATGGTGTAGGAAGGACACGCCCTCAAGCAACATCTGCATCACGATCTTGATGATCCCTTCACTCAAAGGCCTTTTCTTCTCAAGCCTGGTGATGTGGCATTCCGAAATTCCGTTGTGCATGACAATGCATGAAGCAACTTGAAGAAACTTGAAACTGAGACCCCGGCACAGTTGCCAAATCCCATGCCAAATAGGGATAAACTAAAACTGCCATGGCAGCATCAGGCTCGACAAGGTGCTCGAGGAGTTCAATAACATTTTCATGTGCGACAGTGCTCAACACATCTCGTTCACGTTCAGCACTCTTGAACCATGGGTCAAAATCAAGACCTGGCAGGTTCTTCCGAGCTCTAATCTTCTTCACGGCTACCTTTCTTCCACTTGCACGATGACAGGCAGAAAAAACAGTTCCAAATCGTCCTTCTGCGATGCGTCCTGTCACCTGGGAACAAAAGCTTCGTAGGCACACTGATTCATCACTATGTTCTCAACACTCAAGTTTCATGGCATATTAGCCATCCAGGGATCATTATGTAGAGCTAAGAGCTAGTGCGATAACATGCACATAACATATTGGAATCGGTGGTCTTAAAACATGGGATCGCAAGACTGTCTCCGCCTCATAGTCAACCAGGGGCATTCCACTATCTCCATGGCAGGGGGTGAGGATTGTACAGCTTGAGCCATGAGAGGCTTCCACCAGCATTTTCCTCACAAACCTTTGGCATGTCGCTTTATCCTCCCTCCTCCCAAGCTCTGGCAGTTCAACATGCAAAGAGAATCTTTAAAACATTTGAGGCTGCGACTAATAAATGAGCGGCACCAATCTTGACTTTGAGCTGCTCTTTGCCTCAGTACAACGAGCTAGTGCTAATGTCAAATCCCACCACCTGCGTGTCTCTTTTTTACTGGTGAGCTGCCGGCCTACTGAGTTGTCTAGATCGAATTTCAGACTCACCTGCAGGATTGGCATTTCCAAAGTCTTACCCAACAGGCAAACACGGAGGAGGTCGATCCGTTGAGCCTCCGCCTCGCTTTGTGACCAATTTACTGCCATGGCTCCCGAGCCCGCACTTCCCTAGCTAACTTGAAGCCAGAAAAACCCACAATGAAAATCTTCAGCGAAGGATTTACCGAGATACGAAAATATCCAATTCGAAGAGTTTCTTCCAAAGGTATCTAATTAAAAATCATATCAAATTTACCTAATATGACACGCAGCGGTGCAACTTTTTCCAAGCGGGAGAGTTCGTTCACGGGTTGGAACGTTTGAAGCCAAATTGCTTGGCAAGCCTGGCTCTTTGTGGAAACTTGAATTATTTATAGATATACTTAGCCAATACCTCACTAAGGAAGGAAAGATGCTACGGAGTTGCTGCAACTTGCAGCTTTGGGACCTCTGCGAAGCGCTTTTTGCTGGCGCATTGTCCCTTCACAAAGGTGAACCGTGCATTGAATTGGCCGAAGGCACGCATTTGTAGCACAAAATTAGATTTAAACAACGGAGCTTCACTTTTCATCACGTTCTTACTGTACACGAAAAATGTCACTCTCTTCATGTCCATCCTTAGTCTTCAGCATCACTCACGGCTAGACTTCTTTCACCCCGGACTTCAAGGGATGCTCTTAGACAAATAGACAGCCCAAACCAAACCGAGCTTCACAGCAACACAGGCCGCAACAGCGCCCGCAACGCAGAGGTACCTTCAGGGCAAGTTATGTATATAAATGCTGCTGGCAAGTGCATAAAGGACCATCAGTCAGCTTCATTAACTTCAAAAACATGAGTTGAATTCTTCGAGTTCCGAGTTCCGTGGGGAGCGATAGCTTGCAGGCCTTCAAAGGATCAGTCTGTGTCGCACGAGTCATCCTGAGTTTGATCTGCAGATTGGTCATACGAGTTCGGACCCGTCGCAGCTCCGCCCATAAGTTGCAGCTCAGCAGCGTTGTAGGAGCACCAGGTCCACAATACAAAAGCCAAGGCTTCACTGGAGCATTGAAGACTTCATTCGGATCATGACCTCATTCTGCAGGCATAATCAGAAAACATCAGAAAACTACTTCTCAGATCCATGGGTGGGTGCAAGTGTATCATGTATCATATATCATATATCCCTCAATAATCATCAGAAGGCCTACAGCAAGGCAAGGCACCATCAGCTGGTATGTCCGACTCATCATCCCCCTCGAACTTCAATCGAGGCTTGGTTTTCAAGAGAGCTGGTTGTGTTCCTTCGATTCCTTCATCTGTCCTCACCCCTACTTTGACCCTCTTTGTCTCACCGGTATTTTTCTTGATCGCTGACTTCAGCCCTGACTGGGAAGCAGTTGCCCCAGTCTCTTTGACCTGTGGCTTCACCTGGGTTTCTCCAAGCGGTTGACGAGCATCTTCTCCTGGCAATGCATCGTCAAATCGATAAAAAGAAACATGCCGCATGACCATTGACCATCAAAAACGTGCCGGTCTTTGGTCCAAAATGCCTACCAAGCCACGAGTTGCAGAGACACTGCTTCCAGAGGATACCTGGCTTTCGCCGGAAAGTCGTTTCCCAAAGATCGTTGCAGGCTGGCTGAATGCCATAGTGGCCAATATTCTGGACCGTGCTGACTTCCACATCTTACCGCCTAAAACCTCAGACTGAAGCACGCAGCCGCATGGCATTCAGTGATTGATCAATCAAGTCAATCATGCCAATCAGTGCCCTCTTAATACGTTGCCGATTGTGCCCTTACTTTTCATCCCAAACTAAGCCTCTGACTGACACGTCAGTTGAATTTTGTTTTTGCAAAGTCGTGCGAAAATTCACAGGTGGAGGCAGCTGTCCAGAAACATTTGGATTGAGAGACTCGTTGGCGCAACACACCACCACGAGAGTACCGTCTTTGAACGGAGAGCTGCTCAACTGAACCGGAACTTCATGAAGGTGCCAGTCGCTTTTGCCAGGTTGCTCCACCGCTATCCACGCTGACGTCACTGGACGTTCCAAACCGCGACTTAACCACTTCTTCATGCTCTCCCAAGTCAGTTTTCCCACGTGTTCGTTACCAGACTGGAAATATTTTGGCACCGGGAGTTTTCCTAGGCTGCTGAGTTTTCACTGGTCACAAAACTAAACTTTGTGGAAAATATATGGATATATGATATATATGTAGATGTGTATATACTTTTATATGTATATACATATTTTCTGATGTGTATATATAAATATATTTCGGTGCAGAATCTGCAAATGTCCACAATAGATTCCAGCTGGTGAAAATGCAAAGCTGAAAGAATACTCTCAGCTGAGCAAACAAAATTTGAGCTAAGATTCTAGGTTTACTTGGCGTTCGCTGATCACAAACCCACACCCAAGGCAGCTTTGGCATCTCTCCCAAAGAAGGTCGTCTCTCATTGCTCAAGTTGACAGCAACTGCTGCAGCTGCAGCAGCTGACATAGGCATAAAAATCAGTGGCGGCCAAGGAATGCTAAACTCAACACAGAAAAAGACTCAAAAACATTCGTTTATATGACTTGTTTCATGGAAGACCCCATCTTGACAAAAAAAAATACCTATGTCAGTGGTCAACGTGAAAAAAACGAACTTGGAATATCATCATGACAACGGACTGGACTGTTGCTGCATGATGATTTAATTAATCAAATCTTCAACTGCATTAAAACGGACTGGCCCATGTTTGTGTGGGAACATTGGGAACTAGGCAACAAGGCTGGAACGTGCGGAACGCATTGCATGAGAGCAAATTCGGTGATTGGTTTCAGCCCATGGCTTTTGTTTGCTGATGACTTCGCGAAATAGTTATGCGCATTTTGCCGCCGTGTTGCTCTGAACATTGTATGAAATATGCCAGAGGAAACAGGCAAATACATTCATATCAGCACATTTGGATTTGTCTGATTACAGTAACACAAATGGGGCCCCAAATGTGTGAAACCACAGTTGGAAAGGAACAAACTTAAATTGTGACACGTGCATGAAAAATCTGAAGTCCTGCCTCGCCAGGCTCTAACAGTGTTCGCAAGGTTTTAATCCCCACTCGCAAGGAACCTCCTGTGACAACGGCATTGTGACTATAAATTTCATCAATTTGGACCTCTCTGTCTATGAAGCCGCATTCATTTAATTGCCCCCGCGACTCGACAAAAATGTTGTCGTTGTACGTGTTGGGAGTGGCAACTTGTGTGTTGCCTAAATTTAGCTGTCACCATTCGTAAGCCGTGAACTGCTCAAAAGGCATACCGCCATTTCCTGTTCATCAACACCTGTTAATTTCACAAACAACATTTTTTGAAATGAAGGTTTTTTCGTGTGAGTTCTAACATGTATGGGAGCTTGCAACTGCAGCAGCTGTTCAACCATCGCGTTACCTCAAGCAACAAGGAGATACCAACAAGACCACTGGCAAGCATTGTTTTGTAAACTCTGCTTGGGCTGTGTTCCCTTCTTCCCTCAATTCATCGATCTGGGGTGGAAAACCCTGCAATTCTTGTTCTACCTCCTGGCTGGCGTTGTTCGACGACTCAAGTCCGATGCTGCTGGCCGCACTGCCAAAGCACTTTCAACTCGGTCCAGCATTGCGCCATTCAGTTTTGCAACCAAAAAAGTTGAGAATACATAGGAGTCATTTGAGTAACTGCTACCTAAATCTCTTGCGGCACTATCCATGCCAAAGCTTCCACGACAAACCATTACCATTAACTATTAACTGATGCCGCTTTGGGGGATGGACGTGTTGGAACAAACTCTTGTATGGGGAATGAATGCCATATTAACGCTTCTACCCTTTCCATCCCTGGTACCTTTTTCCCATGGATGGAACAAAATGGTTTGAGGAGTTTCCGGCATGAAATGGGAGGGACTGGAACAAAAAGAGCGAGAACGAACTAAGTGAGAAATGAGGCTTAAGTTTTGAAGTTATATTTTTTTTTCCTTGCACGCGAGGTGCAAGCAAGTGAATTTGTGCCTATGAAGTGCTCGGGATGCCTTGTGGCATCAGAAAATGAAAACGAAACATAGACGAGAATTGTTGCGTTACAATTTCCTGCCCAAGGTGACGCTCCAAAAAGACAGGGAAACGTAATTTTGCCAAGGTGGCCTTCCGCTAGGCCTTTGTGGTGTTCGAACAATGAATCCAGACCTGAAAGTTGGGAGCGAGCGACATGCTGGCGTTTTGTCAATTGCCAAAGGGTCGGTGGAGTCAAGTCAGCTCTGGTTGGCGTGACGCTTCACAGTATGCAGTTAAATCAATTGGTTTGCCGAAAAGTTCGTCTACATTGTAGCTATTGGATATCAATGGAAGGTCGTAGGTCACAACCTTGTCATTGCAGGATAGAAACTTATGTTCCATAGTTTCCAAACACCGCTCTTTTTGTGGATGTTCACTTTCGAAACTATGGAGATGAATTTTTGGAGCGCCGTCGGAAGTTGGTTGGAATGCGGCCCGGAATGACATCCCTTCATCTATGGAATTGACGGGTCAAAAGTTTTGTTGCAAATACCTACGCCAGTACACGGTATTGCATCTTATGCAAGAATGGTTGGACTTTCCCAAGGTATGTTGCCAATTTGCCTGCGCATCGGTGGGTTCAGCGTCTGCTCTCCTGGCATCCCTTCGGTGCTCGCAGCGTGGGCCGTCCACGAACAAGGTAGGAATCAAATTTCCGGCGTTTTTTTTTGCAGGACCCCCTTGTTCGCAGGCACCGGTGTATTTTTTGACAGGAAACTGGCTCAGCGTGGATACTTGTCCGATGAAGGGAGTTGAGATTTGATGCGTGCTGGATGAAGACTCCCCACAAGCGACGTAATGGTGCACACAAGGAAGTCAATGGTGGTTAGCATCTATGCAACAGCTGGATTCGCAAGAGAAGCGTCTGGATCCCAGGTGCACACTGGAAAGGATTTGCTACTGGTGCTAGAGTGAAGGGACATGAGCTAGATAGATGTGTAAGTAGCAACGTCTCGCCTCTGTTTCACCTGTCTCAGTTTCGTTGCCGATCGCAGACTAAGATAACAGGCACATTTTTGGGGATGGCCCTTTTTCTTGGTTATGGGGGTTGTTTGTTTGTTTTGTTTCCAGGCTTTCCTCCGCTGCACCTAAATACACTTTCCCTATCACTGCAAAAGGGTTGAAATTGCATAGCAAAGGATCCAATCTTGACCGCATGTGGTTCATCGCTTCGCGGCTATCGGTGCGAAAAAGATCCTCTTATTCGCAGGCACCTCTGCAAGAGAACCAATTGCAAAATATACTATACCGACAACTGGAATTCGGCGATTGAAAAATGATAAGGGGGGAAACGAGGTTGGGTGGACTGCGGAACACTACGGATCCACCTGTTTCATGGTCGAAAACCTCGTATACCATCTTACAGACAAATGAAACAAAAACTGCAAATTTCACAGCAATTCGAAATATACGTTTGTAACACGAAACATTTGCGTACATCCTCCTCGGAAGATTGGAGCACGTACTTGATGCAGAGCAACATGAAGAACAACATGGTTTCCGTGCAGGACGACGATTTGAAGAGCATTTTTTTTCAGCGAATATGTTGTCAGACAAAGCAGATGCAACCGGTGTTCCGGTGTGGAGGAGCAACTTGCACTCATCCAAGGCGTTTGACCAGGCACGCTGGCCAAGATTGTGGCCAGCCTTGTTTGAGCAACGGTTCCTCAACATTTGATTTCGGTTTTACAGCTGGTATACTACGGACAACATGGTGTAATTATGGGCGATTTCGGTCAGAAGGACCCATTCCCGATCACAGGCGGTGTGCGACAAGGCTGCGTTCTCAGTCCACGGTGATTTTGTGTTGGTTTGGAATTTGCCATGCGAAAATGAAGGCATGCCGTTGGACGGGCTGGCATCGATCTGATGGGACCCAAATTTGTTTAATTTACGGCAGGGTGACATTCTGATTTTTGCCCGCTCACGTCATGAAGTGGGACCATTGGTCGATTCATTGGTGATACATCAGGTACGTTTGCAGTTGAGTGCTGAAAAAACTGTGGTGCTAACCAATGAGGCGCAACCACCTCCAATTCTTGCAACGGATGGCGGACTGAAACTTGGGATCTTGCAACGGAATGTTGGTCAAAAGTGGTTGGGTTGCATGTTAGCAGCCGAAGGGTCACAATCACAACACATTGATCCGGAATACCATCTGCAGACAGCATCGAATTTTTATTGGACCGAAACGTTTCCATTTCCAAAAGCTTGAAATATGCAAAAGCTTGAAATAATTAGTGCCGTGGTCTCATCGGTCGCATGCTTTGGTAGCGGGCACTTGGCAATCTACAACTCACAATTTCGGATGTTCATTTTCGAAAATTATGCAGATCCATCGTTGGACCGCCATGGGACATTGATTGGAATGCGGCCTGGAACGAGATTCTTCATCTAGGGAATGGACGGGCTAGGAGTTTTGTTGTAAATGTCCCCGTCAACACATGGTCTTATATCACATGCAAACATGATTGGAATATGGCAAAGCATGTTGCCAATTTGCCTGCGCATCGGTGGGTTCAATATTTACTCTCCTGGCATCCTTTCGCGGTACTCGACGAGTGGGCCGTCCACGAAACACCTGGGAGTCAAAACTTGATGCGTACTGCCGATATGCAAATCTTGGATATTGCAGAGATGCGGCTTTGGACAATATCCTATGGAACTCAAATTTTGACTCGTTTGTCGATGTTTGCCGCATGTAAATAGCAGTTGTGTACATATTTTCACTTTTTGCGCCGGCGCCGTAAAAAGGGCCCGCCTTTGGCGTAGAGGCCTGACCTGACCTGACCGCCTCCATGTCTAGCAACGGATAGCGCGTTGAAACTTTCAATCTTGCAGCGGAATGTCGGTGAAAAGTGGTTGGGTTGCATGTTGGCAGCCGCACGAAAACAATTACAACACATCGATTTGGAACATCATGTGCGGCACAGTTCGATTTTTTTTTCGCAAACCCGACTTTACTGGACCGAAGTGTTTTATATTGAATTACTCAAAAAATTTTAATGCCGTGGTTTCTTCTAGCCCCTGTTTTGGCAGCGGGCACACGGCAATCTACAACTCCCAGCCGGTTCCTCTGGATGTTCAATTTCCAAAATTGTACAAATCAATCGCTGGACCGCCGCCAGGAGTCGATTGGAATGAGGCTGGGAAGGAAGTGCTAATCTATGGAATGAGCGGGTCAGAGGTTTTTTTTTTTTCAAATGCACACGCTAATACATGGTCTTATATCACATACAAAAAATTACAGGAATTTGGCACAGCATGTTGCTGCTTTATTTGCACATCGGTGGGTTCAACGATTGCTCTCGTGGCATCTTTTTGGTAGTCGTTGCGGCTGCTTTACAAGACATTTGCTTATATGATCCTTGGACGGATTGAAAAACAATTTGACAAAGCACAACCTGAGGAACAACACGGTTTCCGTGCAAAGTACCGCATTGAAGAACATTTGCTAACTGCCAATTTGGTCATTGCCAAAACGCTAGCCACGGGCAAACCGGCGTGGATCGTGAGTTTGGATTTATCGCAGGTTTTCGACCGCGTGCGTGGGGGATCTTTGTGGCAAGCACTCCGCCAACACGATGTCTCAGACCACATGGTTTGGATTCTCCATTGCCTTCACCAAGATCAAGTTGGTACAATGCGGGGTGTTTCTCGTACAAGTCGTCCCCTTGACATTCGGCAGGGTGCGACAAGGGTGCGTATTGAGCCCACGCCTTTTTGTTTGCGTGTTGCAAGTGGTTTGCAGCTGTGAAAGTGTGGCGGGCAGCCGGTACTGCACACCCAACCTCGTTCGTTGGAGCTGTGGTCAATAGCCAGTTGTCTGTGGTCAATAGCCATTTTGGCTCAAGGCTCAAGTTTTACGGCTCTTTCCCGCGTTTCCTGGCGTAGATCACCATGCCCTTGTCGCAACAGCAAATCTCTGCCTTGAAAAATGGGGAAACCAAAATAGCAGTGCAAATGGAAAATCCGAAAAAACTAGGATCAAAAGCGTGGGACAGGTTTGACAAGTATAGACATGCGAAGACAATTGGAGAAGCCACCCAAGCTGGTGCAAATTGGCAGGATTTGACGGTTGACTTCGAAAAAGGGTTCCTACACTTTGTGGATTCAATTGACGAGGACATGCCGCCTTCATCAAAACGGTCTGCGCCAGAAGGAACACCAGATCGAGAATCACAAGCCCGTGCTTCCACCAGAGTACCACCTTCGCAGATGGTGCCTCAAATTCTTGCTCCTGAAGTATCTGACCCCGTCAACAAAGTGAAGATGAGTGCCGCTACAATCGCGGCCTTGAGGATGATGATGCGGGAAGAACTCACCAATGGCATGAATGATATGGAATCGCGCTTGTCTGGAAGGATTGACACGGCTTTGCATGAGGTCAGGACGGAGGTTGCGCATGAACGGGATGCCCGAAGACTGCTGGAGGAAAGGGTGCGTCAATTGGAAGAACGGCCCCGTGCCACAAATGTGTGCGGCAATGTTGAGGAGACAGTGGACAAATCAGTGGTGGTGATTGGTGGTTTCGCGGAGGATGCTCTTCAACAAGTTGAGGAAATGGTGCGTGAAATGCTGGCCAACGTGAATGGGTTCAAAGACGTTGAGGTTGCCGGTTCCAACTCAAACATTGCACTTGCCACCTTTGATTCCCCTATGAATGCCATGAAGTTCATCCGCAATCAGCGCAAGCATCCCGTGATGAGCTCTGCACAACTGTGGGCAGCAGAGAATCGATCCAGAGATGAGAGGAATCGCTGCAAAGTGTTAAGCAAACTCAAGAAGTTCATGATTGAATTGGGGGACCATTCAGCAAAGGATGTTGTGGTCAGCTACAAATCATTTCGTGTCATCACCAGGGTGAATGGGAAACTCGTGCCAACAGCAACCATATCTGAAAGTTC
>DF242054.1:37229-65838 GCA_000507305.1 Breviolum minutum Mf 1.05b.01 | reverse complement strand
GCTGTGATTGTATTGTCACTCAGCACCTTTTGTACTCTGGGCAATTGTCTCAGTCGCTTGACCCAAGGGCCCTGCAGAATGTAATATTGTACACCAGTGGTATCACCATATTGTTTATACACATGTATTTTAACAAGATAGATAGATAGATAGATAGATACATAGATTGATTGATTGATTGATTGATTGATTGATTGATTGATTGATTGATTGATAGATTGATAGATCGATGATAGATAGGTCAACTAAAGTCACCTCAAACACTAGCAGCACCAGGAGTTGCTGAGTGAAGTGTTGCAATCTCAATGGGGTCCAGTCCACCTGTTTGACTTGTGCCTTTGGTTTGATCACCTTGGAATGGCCTTAGCATTAGCAGCTCACGCTGTACCCGGCTGCGTCTTGGAAGACCATCACCTTGGACCGATCGGCAGGGATTCTTCGTGGCGATGTTTTTTTCGTTGTAACTGTCAAGGTTGGGACACGTGTGAGAACTGCTGTTGGGCCTTTCCGGTGGAGCAAGGCATTTGGATGGAAGATTGGGATGTGCCTCTTTTTGATTGGGACTATAGAGATGAATCTGAAAGCCGTTTTGGCGCTATTCCAGCAGCGTACGAGGCAGCAGCCACTCCGCTCACCCGTGCGATGTTGGACATTTGCAGCTACGACATGGAGCTTCCTTTCAGTGGGTCCCCGAAGGCAATGGCACGGCTGCTGGACATTGCCATCTTGACGGGCAACCAGAAAGCCACCGTCAACTTGTCCAAGAAGTGCGAGCTACAGCCCCTGCGGCGATGGGCACTGAAGTGGTACAGTGAAGATTGTTGGAAGGCTACGAGGACTGCCTTGTGGGCCGGTGCCAATCTTCAAGATCTCATGGTGAAAGACTCACGGTTCGATGAAGACATTCCTTTTCCACAAGCTTTGTTTCTCAAGTCCAAGTTGGAAGATTGGCAGGAGATCCGCCATCTGCTCCCAGGGCGCCATGGCCTTTGGAGACCAAGGAACTTGGGCAATGAGTTGGGTCAGTTTTTCTTGGAAGGTCGTCATGTGCCTGGTGGCCGCAAGAAACTGTCTCTAGACAAAATCCGAGCTGCTGAGGATTCAGGAGTTGCAGTGCAATTTTGCTTTGTCTGTATTTTTGATGATGATGACATCGGGGATTTTGTCACTTTGCTGGACATTGCCATTTGGAGTGGCCAATCTGACTGTGCAGAAGCCCGTGCGGATGGAGGCATGGAGCTCAACGATGATGATACAACATTGGCTTGGCACAATCGTGTCTTGCGTGGAGAAAGTCTGAGCCTGGATTTTGGTCCCACCAACATAGATGTTGTGCCTTCTGAAGCCCAAACTGCTGCAGCAGCTGCAGCAGCTGCATGGTTGAAACGCTTGTGGAAGAGTGAATCCTCACAAAAAGGCGTCGTCCTCTACCAGACGATGTTGAAGATGTTCAAGGGCAGATCATTTCCAATGGCTTTGGTGCAAGAGATCTTGACTTATTCCATGCCAGTTCCAAAGATCATTGATCAGTTAAATCTTTGGGAACATGTCGGTAATTGGATGGCAATCATTTCGGGCAGACCTGCCTTTGTGCATGAAGCAGCGGATTGCAACACAGCTAATGTTGAAGACCCCAAAGGAATGCAGGACAATGGCGAAGCAGAGGACAACGGTGAAGCAGGCACACTGCGCTACATTGAGTTTTTTTCATTGTTTGCTTCCAAGGATCAAGATAGAAAGTGGGAACCATTCCCAGAAACCATAATTTGCTCCTTTTATCGCATGTTTTTTGAACAACGTGAATGATCCATTCAAAATGGCCTTGAACCATCCTAACTGCATTTTTAATCGACATTTACGGATTTGCACCCCAGAATCAACAAATTAAAGCCAGATAGGAACCACGAACCAGAATGGAGAACACATATTGTGTTCAACGTAATTAGGAAAACAAATATAACAAATGAGAACATATGAAAGCAGCAAGATGGCCACTATGAAATGGAAGTATAAACAACAAACTGTTTGTGCTAGCGTATTTGATTTGTAGGGCTTTGAGACTTCGCAGAGCTGTATCGGTACTGTTTGTCTTGATTCTGTCCAAATCATTCGGAAGAGTAGAAGAGTACGGCCATCACCCATTGTTGCACCCAAAGCCATCATGCCAAGGTTCTTCCGCCTCCCCTCCGCCTGTACCTGCGGAGACCGTCGATGGAAATGTCAAAACAAATGACGATTTGATGATGGCATTGCAGGCAAGCCGTGATCAAGTGCCAGCCTTGAATTTTCATGGAGTCTGCGTGTTGCTTGTTTTGCAATATATGTACATGAAATTTTAATTTTTGATTAATAGTTGATATAGATACTAATGGCATGCCGTTTCTTTGTTGATAATGTGTTTGTTTCTAAGGGAAGAGAGAGTGTCCTCAGTTTTGAGATATACCAATTTTTCCAACCTTGATAACCTTGATCTCATGAAACCTTGACCCAAGATGTAGTTCAAAACATCAGTTTCAATTTTTTCTTGTATCATGCCACCTGTCCTTGCAAGTACAAATGCACAATTTTTTCTCCATTCTTGTGTTTGTCAATATATTCGGGATGTTTCCAGAATTGACCATGGAAGTGGAACATGGCCTGTTTGAGACTTATCTCATCTTCCAGGGCCTCGTGCTCCATTTTCATGATTTGTGGGTGGAAGCGTCAAATGAGAAATGCCCAGATGCTACTCCAAGATGATACTTGCCCTTCTGAAGGTTCCGCCTCACTCGTTTGGCCACCTCGGCGCATGTCAGCGACTTATTGCTGAACCCCTCGGGACCTTTGGCATCTCTACATCAAAGGGTCTTGGAAGCTGGATGTCAAGTAGATCCTGAATGGAAACTTGGCAAATGAAGAGGAGTTGGATACTTGGAAAAATAGGTTGACAATGGCAGGCTTCACCCTAGGTGCGCATGGTGCAAAATTGTCTGAATGCATGCCAGACTTTCCTGGGGTTTCTCGTTTGACGGGATGGGAAAAGCCCTCAACAAGATGATGTTTCTTCTGCAGAGTATTTGAAACATCCCTTGGACATCATTTGGCAATATGTTATCTAGTAGTTAGATGTAGTTAGTTAGTAGTTTGATGCTTCAAATTCACAATGACTTTGGTGTAAGTGTGGCAGGCGACACTCTATAATTATCACATGTAAAAGCAATGCAAAGGAAGAATCATGAAAAAATGACCATTCGTTTGCGCCGTCTCCCTACTTTCCCCAAATTGGAAACTGAGTTTTAACATGAGGTTGCAAGAGACATATGTGAATGCTGAACAAAAATAAACGGAGGATCATATGCTTGACTGTTTTTACCATTCCTTTGACATCATTCTTTGTAGTGTCAGGTTTCAATGAAGTGAATTCAGGTCCATGTTTGGGGGGGGGTGGACATTGGCGAGCGTTAAGGGGCTCGGTGAAAATGCGGCAAAGTGACAAGTCACCAAAAGTTGTCAGCTGTCATTGGGGAATACTTCAGACATGTTTTGGATAAGTATTTCCTTCTTCATATTTGTCAATCAAAACATCAATATTGTTTTTTTCACATCATGCAAAATTCTGTGATAGGTAGATCCAGATCCCAAAAAACCTTCGTGGCAGCAACATTCAAACGTTTTTCGTGGCCGAGGAATCCTGTCAAGGTGCTTTTCATCCCCATCACGGAAGCACAGGTAGACGAGTTGATGTGGTTGGCCGAGCAAGGTGCCTTCGGAATAGACTGATTTTTGGGTTGGTAATTTCTTAATAGTGGCCTTAAATGAATATATAGCAGAAACAACCTTTACAGACCAAGCAATTGATCATCACAAATTGATTTAGCATTTATGGTTCTTCCTTTCAAAAATCCACATGATATATGTTGGTTGCTTGGGTTTGGGGATTTTGAACAGGTGGCGTGTTGTGATTCTTTGCAGTTCCATGCTGGTTTCTCTTTCATGGTCTCAAGATGTTTGATTTGTGACTCTTTACTTTCCCAAGACCAAACATCAAACCGCCGTAGGTAATGCCCCAAAGAATCCGAAACAGTCAAACAATGCAAGCGTAATTGGCGCCTCATTATAACGATATTTGTTTTTGTAGTGGAACTGACATACCAAGATCATGCATTCAAAAACTCCTTAGTTTGAACGACATGGAGCCTTTCCCCTGTTGGAGGCTACGAGTTGAACAAGGAGGATCATATCTTGGCCCTACAGGAGGATGAACCGATCATCACTGAGGCATTGAGGAGTGACTTGGTGAGTGATTTCATGACATCCACACGGCACAGTTGGAATGGGATGTTTCGTTGGAAGTTTTGCCAGTTCAATTTGGATTAGTGTCTCGTGCTTTTGATCTTTATGAGTTGTTTGAAACGCCCAGGGATTGAAAGCAAATCTATGGCTACTGAGGCTACCAACACTTCAAGTGACATCTAGGTGAACATGGATCATGACCTGATTGCCAACTCTATCCTCCAAAAAAAACAATATCAAAAAATTACATATCGATGATAAAAACAAGAAGTTTCACAAGGTAGATCCTGGTCCTACACCGATAACACGCCGCTCGGGTCAAGAGTATTCTATTGGGTTCGTACGACCTTCATCGTATGTCAGAATATGATCTACTTCCAAGCCCATGCCCCACCTCCCAAAACACCCAGTGAGATGCGACAGGAATATACAAATGTAAATATAGACATGTATATACATATTTAAATACATATGTATATATATACATACATATCACCCCGCCTGTAGCCCGAATGGCTTATAGTTTGACTTAAGAACCAGAGCAAATAAGCTGGACCCTCGCCAAAACACTTCACGATTGAATCTTAATAGTGGTCCCAAGTAAGACTACCAGATTAAGCACGGGGTCAGTGTACCGGCTTTGTGTTGATGATGCGGGTTTTAGGTATTACCTCACACAGAGATTGAAGCATCATGCTGCAATATATTATTCATTATTTGTTTTCTTTGTTTGTTAATGTTGTGGTTGGTTGGTTGGTTGGTAAGATTGTTCGTTGGTTGATTTGGTGGTTGTATTTATTGTTGTTTGATTTTTCTTGTTTGTTGTTTGTTTGTTTTTTCTTTTTTGTTTATTGTTTGTTGTTTGTTTTTGTTTCTAGTTTGTTGTTCTGTTTGTTTCTTGATTGTTTATTGTTTGTTGTTTTTTGTTTCTTGTTTGTTGTTTGTGTTTTGGTTCTGTGTTTTTGTTCTGTGTGTTGTTTCTTGTTTCTTGCTTCTTGTTTGTTGTTGTTGTTGATGATGATGATGATGATGATGATGATGATGATGATGTTGATGTTGCTGCCCTGCTTTAAAGCTAGTGATCTTTCAGCATTTTCTTCGAACCGTCGTACCCTTCACTTTTCAGCGTTTGTGAGGCCACATTTGCAACAAAAATCGGCCGAAGCTGAAGAAAGTCGGCCCGCAGTTTCAGCCAGATGAAGATGTGCAGATGGAGGAGATGAGTTGTTTGGAGGTTTTGTGGGGTTCAAGAGCATTTGTCTACCCAAGAAAGGTCCTTTCAGAACGAGTTTCACGATGTTTGCCAGCAAGATGTTGGTATTTGTGAAGCTTAGTATCGTTGTGAATGGTAAATCCTGAATATTATTTTTTACATTTGTATACACAGAGATCTTGAGGGCATATGACAAAGAATCTCCACAGCTGACAGGGCTGGCACTTCTTGGGGTGAGTGTTTTACATAAAAGGAATTTTGCCGATCGCAGCTATTTGTTGGGGTCGTTAGGGGTGTGCAATTTGCCTGCCTTTATGTATTCAGGGTTGAAGTAGCACATGCGAATATGTTTGCAAGGAAAATTGGGACAAATGGCTTGGAAAGCATTTATCATTTATCAGACGTTATGTTGATCAGCTGTCAAGGGTACCATTCCCGAAGTGAGCATACTATGCGGTATACTGCTGCTGTGTGAATCATAGCAATTAACCTCAGACGGCCCCTATGAAAATCAAAAGAGTGGTTGATTTTGTTCGCAGTTTGTGTGTGACTTGATCAGGTTTGATGAGACATTAGATTAGGTTGTAAACTTATTTTTCAGGACACTGATATCATTGCATCAACCTAGAATAGGATGAAAACGCGAGAAGCGTCTTGCCCACTATCCTTATAGTTGAAATCAATGGTACACTGCGTTTTCTGTTGGGGACATGTGTTTTGACTTGGGGACATTGGCCCGATTTCTTTCAAGAGTGTTTGACCATCAATACCTTGGGTTGCTGGATATCAATCGTATACCAACGTTTACCGTTAGAATATTAGCACCCTTTTTCTTCCACATGGTCGACAAGAGTTTCCTTTGTCAGGAGACCGATCCATTGCTAGTCCGGGAGACGGGCTTGCGAACCGATTCCAGTGTAGGCTTTCCGTCATATTCCCGATGAGAGGCTTTTTGTACAGACTTCAGGGTTTTAGGTTCCACTCACCTACAACTATTGTCAGTAATTCAATGCATATTTAAATTTAGATTTGTACTTATTTATGATGATTTCGCTTTGTATACATAATGTTTACAATGCTTGTGGCGGTGAGATTCATTCATATATAGATTAAAGTATTCACGGGAAGTTTTTGGGACCCAATCCATAAGTTGAAGCCACCTCGTTGGTATTCCGCATGTTTTGGACCGTCATTTGTTGCATATTGGTTTGGTAAAGCTTTGATCTTATCGTTGCCACTGATTGCCAATGGACTTGAATCAGTTTGGATGAATCTTAGCAGTTGCCAAAGAGACCGACCCTGGCAATTTATTCAGGACACACCCACTTAAAATGACATTGTTAGTCCAAACATTTCTGTGACATTCCAATCAGAGCATTTCAGAAGATAGTTTGTTTATTCCGTGAGGGCAGTACTACAGTTTGATGATTTTCAATGCCTGTGTTTCATCAATGGTGATGTTCCCACACAAATTGAGCATTGAAGAAAACAATACTCGGTGTTGTGGTTGGTATAGATGCAAATGGATTACACTGCCGTATTGTGATGAATGTTATTTGGCAAAAAACCTGCTCATGACTTGGCCTGGTAACGTGGTGTACTGATATAGGGATATACGGTGAAAATGTTGGGAAACGTGAGGGAAACCCTTTGGACGTTAGCTGGCTTTATCTATATAGTTGTGAGATTTTAGATTCTAGATATGATCCATGCATGAAAAGTTGTTTGAGTGCTCCTGAAGAATTTTTGAAAGTTCCACCCATTAGTCCAAATCACGTTTTCAAATGTTGGTTTGTTTTTTTTTATTGAGCTATACTTAGTGACAAGGCAAATGAGACCGGATGACCATTTTCCCTCCTAAATGACGAGCAAATGTTGCCTTTTATCCAGTTTGGAGCCGCAAAAACCCTGTGCAACACTCTGGGGGGGGGGCTGTGAGCGACTCGGGCGTCACATGGGATTTTGTATGGGTGATATCATCCTAGAGATTTCATGTTTAGATAGGTTGTCGTACTCATATTTGAGAAGTTCTTTTTGACAAGGGGCAATGCAAGGGTATTACGTTGGTGGCTTATGAGATTTTCAACATTTACAAGTCAGATGTTTTGTCATGAGATTTCCGTGGTAACCAGAATAGGAAGCTTAGATATTCTGCTTCACTCGGCCAACTGTCAACCACCAAGAGTGGCAGCCATCAAACAAATGTTCATTTTAATTCCAACTGCCTCCCAAGAAGATGGCACCCCCCAAAGTTGCAACTTTGTGGGATGCATTATTGAAAACATGTTCTTTGGGGCCTATGGATATTAGATACAAATCACTAATCAGCATTGTGTAGCGTTAGCTTGGGGCTTGGAGAACAGATTGCATCAAGTGCCAATGAGACTGCCAATGGTTGGTGGAATTCTGAGATCTTTCAGGAAGTACTGCAGTACCTCGAAGTTGATTAAATCATATTCAGAAAACAGCTTGGGGAAAAAGGAAATCCTACGATTACAACACGTGTCTTTACTGTTTACTTTGATATACAACAACATGTTGTGAAGCTATTTACGTTCCATTGCAGAAGCAATTTTGCGGATATTTCTTGCATTCACAGGAAGCCTCTTGGCTTCAAAATGACTCATGTGTCGAGACCTGGACTTGGGGATATCCAAGCCGTGAGCTTGGAGTCCCCCGAAGTCCGACGAAAATGTCGTGAGCCCTTTGGAGCGGTTGTTTTCTAAAGACACGCTTGGAAACAACAGCTGTTTCATTGAAACGTATGGGATGCCTTCATGTGTTTTCAATTCGAGAACTAGCATTTGATTACTTACCCTCGCTATGGTTGGTATTAATGTATTTGAGATGATTTGAACTATTTTCATTGTTTGGATGGTTTGACTTCACATGTCGTGATGTTCAGCCATTTTGTTTTTCAAACAGTGACATCACTTGGTAACTTCAAGTTGACACCAACAGAAGTGAAACAGCTGCTCGAAGTTTTGATGCGGACTGGCTGGTGGTTTTGCAACATGTTTGATGCCAAAGAATGTTTCGGAGAGTATGCATTATTATTGTTCTTGGGTAAATGTTTACTAGTGTACATGTTCTTTTCAATTGAGTCATTGCCAACCTCACCCCTTCTATCTGGCTGGTACCGGTACTGTGAGATTGTTTGTGGTGGGTCATTTTTTTCAATGACTCAAGTTGTTTGGCGTAGGTCAAATAATTCGACATGCTGAATTTCCAATGCCATGAAACTTCAAACCACCAAATTACAGTTACATATTTTTCAAAATGTTTCAAAATATTATTCAGATGGAAATGGGTGTGTCTCAATTCTTGATTTTCGTCAAATCCTGCTTTTTGTTGAGTTTTTTGGGTCAACATCTCGACATCAAACCACCAGATGGTTTGCCCATTTTAACCTTGGAATCCTCATCAAGGGATGAGGCAATCTCTATGCCAGTTGCCCCCATGATGTCATGGAGTGCAGTCTTTGAGTCTTTGGGAATTGTTTCATTTTGTCAAAACACCATGGCAATTTGGAATTATGTTGCTCATCTATCCTTACATATGATATGTTTAGTGCATGTTACGGTGAATCTCTAAGACACCAGATGTTTTTTTACATCTCCGAATTTTCATTCCAGGACCAAAGACCCTGGAGAAACTCCAACAAAAAATCGCTGGCTCTCCGATGTTATTTGCTCCCTGTGTTCGGACGGCATCCAGGTCGTGAGCCTGGAGTCGTTTGTACAAGGAATGAAAACTCGTGTGGCCAAAACATAACAGAGCTGGGATTCTTTTGGGTCGGATTTAGTAGGGCTTTATTTTTTTGGAATTCAGTGGGTGTTTGTTTAGTTCTAAAACTCATTGATCTGATGGAGCAGTTTGAAGTGCAAGAGTACCAAAACAGCTACCAAGATCAAAACTACTGTATGACTTCCAATGAGTTCTTGGCCAGAACCTGATCTCCGAGAAAACAACAGAACCTCAGATATTACTCAATTGTATAACATGTGAAGCATCTCCGCTGATGACAGCAGCTGGATCGAAGGGGGAACACGGGAGCCACTGGAGATGGGATCACTAGACGTGGCTTGGCGAAAAAGCTTTGGTTTTGAAAACGGTTTTTTCGCAGTGATGACTTTGTTTCCAAATTTTCTCGCTGAATTCAAAACATCCCAAAACAATCATCAAAGAATTCAAAACATCCAAGACATACCTGAGACCAACTGCTTTTTTTCAATGGTATTTAAGTTTAATCCAACAGGTTCATGCTGAAGTGTTTGCTGCCGCTGTATCCAACCCCCCAAGTGTTGGAACGGGTTCTTCTAAGAGGTTTTGGCTAATGGCCATTACTTTAGTGAGATACAGTTGAAAGAGATACTGCAATTCATCAGTTGTTTGTCCCACTATGAATTCAACTGCTTTGTTCGGAAACGGTGGTTTTACATCCATATAGTGCAAGATTTCTTTCATCAATTGTCATTATGGTTGTATAGTCAATGTATAATGTGTATCTTTGGTTAATTTTGCTTTATTTTTCTATGGTTGGGTGGGCATGACTGCAGGTCTCCTAGGAAGCCACTAGACAAAGCATACATGCAACAATGTTCGAACAGCTTGATATTTGTTTTTGTGCCTTCCGGGCTGTTTTTTTTGTTAAGGCACAGTTACTGTGTCTCAAGATGCGAGATGGGAACAGATATGGTAGCAACATCACGGTCAAGTGTTCCAACTCAGGAGAGAGTTCCATCGAAATCATGGACACTTTTTAGTGAAGTCTTTCTGGATTTGCGGGTTTACCTTCCTACTGCCATCAGATTCAACTTTAATTCAATCATGACGACTAGCACCGACCTCACTAAATACCTTCAAGCGATCCACCTTGAATCGCAACTGCTTTGCGGAAGATGTGAGTCACATACAGTCACATCAACTCTTCACAAAGTTTCAACCATCCCCCCATCATTTCTACGTTGAATTGTTCGGAAGCTATGACAGTACTTACATTTCATCCGTAGGAACCCGCCATGAACAAAGGAACCTGTACAACACCTCGCAATCCCTAAGCAACCTATAGTTGCTATATTTAGTCACTGTAGTCGTCCTGTCGTTCACGTTTTTCCTTCCTAGGGGTACTGGTTGGTCACCAGCATGACATGTTACAAGCAGCTCGCTTAGGTGCCTTGCGGCATGGCGGCCATGGAACCTTTGGATGTGAGGAGTTTAGTACTTTATGACGACGAGGACGCAGTTGTACAGTTGGGGGTGGCAATCGCAATCCTATGACAAGTGGGTGGCAAGAGTGATAGCTAGCTAGCTAGGTAGGTAGATAGATATAGATAGATATGAGAGACAGATAGACAGATAGATGGAGAGAGATTCAATTACATGGGTTAGATGGGTAGATTTTGGATCAGATTTGAACAAGAGTTACAGAGCAATAGTAGGTTTTAGACTGCGATACTAAGATAAGATGAACAAAGTGCTTGGTGGTACGTGACCATGGATCACATGGATTAGTAGGTAGGTCAACCCGGCGGTTCCTAGCTAAATCGGCCGTTCCTAGCTAAATGGGAATCGATATGGTATAGATGGATAAGTTAGTTCAAGGAAAAACGGATAAACAGATCGATGCTTCCAATTGATGTAGAGGATGTATCGAATAAAGAACATAGACATGAGTTCTATTTCTATTTCTATATTTACAATATATTTACATGTGTTTTTGCTTATTTGTTTTTGACTTATGTATAGACTGATGATGTTGTAGTTGGTAGGGTCATTTCGCATAGGCCAGATCTGATAGACAGAAAGGATAAACGGATAGGATGAATAGGGTGGACAGGATTGATATTGCTCATGGGCAACATTTAACACCCGTTGATATGGTAGCTATTCCAAACAATGCATTGGCTCCCCAGCCCAGCGGTTCCAGGATGCTTTCCATCAACAGAAGCAAATTGGATGGATAAGATACTAGAGATAGAGTAATATGGGCATATAGGACACATAGAGGAAGTATAGGATACAAAAGTGTTGGCGGGACAGTTTGAGGGATGAGATCAGAACGAAAAGGGAAGAATGTGACAATAGTAGGCCATTGCAAGACAATTCCTGAGCAGTTTGTTGATTCTATTGCCTCCCAAATTTCCAAATATAGATTTGAACATATTTGAGTTGCGAACTTGAAAGACACGTGTAGAATCTAGAATGTTTTTCGCTTAAGACGGTTTTCTCTTTCGAGGGATTGCTGTACCAAACACTGTAGCAAGGCATTGACCCCCTTAGAACTCCATCATATGAAAGACCAGGACCAGATCGTTGGGGTCAAGGAATTCCATGTGGCACAGGCGTTGCTGGAAGGACGCCAGGAGCACGGTCAGTTTGCAAATGAGTCGATATTGGTGGATGGCATTTAGCTTGAGCCATTGTGGTTGTAGTGGTTCTTCAATAGATTTAGTTGGTAATTAATGTAATACTACACGTTTTCCGTGGAAGGCAAACAGGATGATACTTAAGAAACACATGGCTTGAATTCCTTTGGCCAACTTTACTGAAAGATTTTGACTGACATGGGAGGCCATATCATGCCACACCTATTTCTTGACGGGTGCTTCCTCACTTGTTTATGGAGGGCCATTTCCTGACCTTTTGCAATTTTTAGCCCAGCTTTACTTTTTTGAGCTGTTAGAAGAGTGACTGTAGGGCTGTAGGGTGCACACATGCAAGAGTAGACATGGATACAGCATACATGCATTGCAAGCAATGCGTCCGTGACGTTTTTTGTTCGGGTGTCTCCAACTCTTATCAACTCTTCACCACCCCAAATCCAGGAGGAATTGGGTCAGTTGCTGCCATCTCAATGGGGCATGGTGCACCTGTTTGACCTTTGCCTCCAGTTCGGACATGCCGACACCGCTTTGACATTGGCAATGCGCGGTGTGGAAGGCTGCATCTTGGAAGACCATCACCTTGGACCGATCAGCAGATATGCTCCGCGACCTGTTGGTATTTGTAAATGCCGAGATTGGAACACATGTCGCTACTGCTGTTGGGCCTTCCCAGTGGATCAAGGCATTTGGATGGAAGATTGGGATGTGGGTCTTGGGCGTGTAGTTGGAGTAGCACAAATGGCAGCAGCCACCCCCATCACCCGTGCCATGCTGGACCTTTGCAGCCGTGACATCCAGCTTCCCTTCAGCGGGTCCCCAAAGGCTATGGCACGGCTGTTGGACATTGCCATCTTGACAGGCAATCAGAAAGCTGCCGTCAATTTGTCTAAGAAGAGCCAGGTGCGGCCCCTGCGGCGATGGGCATTGGAATGTGCCAGTGAATATTGTTGGAAGGCTGCGAAGACTGCCTTGTGGGCCGGTGCCGACTTTCAGGATCTCATGGTGAAAGACTCATGGTCCGGTGAAGACATTCCTTTTCCACAAGCCTTGTTTCTGAACTGCAAATTGGAGGATTGGCAGGAGGTCCGCCATCTGCTCCCGGGGTGCCATGACCTTAGGGGGCCAAGGAAGTTGCACCCTTGGTGCGGGCAGTTTTTCTTGGGTTTTCATGAACCTGATGGCTGCTGGAAACTGTCTGTAGGCAAAATCCGTTCCGCGGATGATGCAGGAGTGGACTTGCATTTTTTCTCTGTTGCAGTTGGCCGTCGAAATGATGCTCACAGTGCTCACATCACTTTACTGGACATGGCGATTTGGTGCGGCCAATCTGACTGTGCAGAAGCCTGCGTGGATCGAGGCATCGAGCTCAAGGGTGATGATAGAACATTGACGTGGCACAAACGTGTCTTGCGCGGAGAAAGCCTGAGACTGGATCCACCCGGCCTAGACGTTGTGCCTTATGAAGCCCAAATTGCTGCAGCAGCGGCAGGCCGTGCATGGTTGAAACGCTCGTGGAAGAGTCATTCCTCCCAAAAAGGCATTGTCCTTTACCAGATGGTGTTGAAGATGTTCAAGGGCAGATCCTTTCCAATGGTTTTGGTGCAAGAGATCTTGGTTTTTTCCATGCCAGTTCCTCAGATCATTGATCAGTTAGATCTTTTGGAACATTTCGGTGATTGGATGGCAGCCATTTGGGGCAGACCTACCTCTGTCCATCCAGCGGCGAATTGCAACACAGCTGATGTTGAAGATGCCGAATCAATGCAGGACAATGGCGAAGCAGGCGCACTGCTCTACATTGAGGTACTGGTTTTGTTTTTCATCGCTTGCTGCCAAGGGTAGAGATAGCCAGTGGGAATCATTCCTAGTAGCAAAAATGGACTATCTACTTACTGTTATTGCATGTTGTGATTGACAAAGTCAAATGATCCAGTTGAAAAAGCCTTGCAACATCCCAACTTACCTATTAATCAACATTTTTGGATTGCAACAAGCACATTTTCTGAGGAAAACAAATACAAAAGTACCACGGAGCGCACTTCAGAATTAGCGATTGAAATTTCACAAAAACATTCACTAAGTCACCACTCCAACCTCAAATTTCATCAAATTTCCCTATATCAATCGGTGGCGCTTAGTGGCCGTGTTGAAACGACCTTGGTTTCTCCAGGTCTTGAGCCTGGAGTACAAAGTCTCAACATGTGAGCTGCGTTTGGGAGCTTGACTCACGAGATCGATATGGGAAGGTCAAAAAAGGATGCTGCGTTGATGGAAAGTCATATCTACAAATGACCTTAACTGGAGGTCGAGGGTAAGAAGTGGTTTGATGTTTTTTGAATGAAGTCTCTTGGAGAAAAATGATGTTTCATAGAGGGCACCCTTTCTAAATCATCATCATCATCATCATCATCATCATCATCATCATCATCATCATCATCATCATCATCAATCTACACCCCGAAAAAGTTTTTTATTCACCCTATGACGACTTGAAATATTCATACCCTTCTTTTTGTTTGAATCTTCATGGAGAGTTTATCCAATCACTTTATCCAATCATCCTTTCTCAGATGCCTTCAGTTTTTCGAGCTCCTCGACCTTGAGATGTGAAGACCTGTTTTTTTTTAGACTGCAAAATCCAAGAACTCAGATACCAAGCCGCCCAAGGCTTGACCAACGGTAAGAAATGTCCAAGTCTTTGGCCGGCACCTGATTTCTGAGAAAAAACAGGGGGATGATGTATGATATATCTATCTCAGATATTGTTTGTACAGCATATTTTATTGCTTTTTTTCTTGTTTACGACAGTAAGTTTAAGTACTGCATGTCTAAAGCATCTCTGCTGATGACAGCAGCTGGATCGAAGCGGGGAGACGGGAGCCACTGGAGATGGGATCACCAGACGTGGCTTGGCGAAACGGTTTTGGCCCCAAGTTTTGGCACTAAAGATGTGAGACCAACAGATTCATTGAGCCCCCCACAATCGTAGCGTGGAAGGGGGTTGATGTCAGAAATATTGTCAGAAATTCGCACATTTTGTAGAAAATTCAAAGAGTTTTTGTTTGGAAGCATCAATTTTTACAATCATAAAGTGCAGGATATTTTCCACCAATAGTTTTTTTATGATTTGGTTGTATGGTCAATGTATGATGTGTAGATTTGTTTCATTTTTCTTTATTTTCTCGGGTTGGGTGGGCATGATTGCAGGTCTCCTAGGAAACCACTTGACCAAGCACACATGCAACAACGTTCGAATAGCTTGACATTTGTTTTTGTGCCTGCTAGGCTTTTTAGTTGGGTCACATTTATTGTGTCTCAAGATGCAAGATGGGAACAGATGTGGTAGTAACGTCATGGTCAATTGTTGCAACTTGTACATCAAACCCAAGGGAGAGATCCAACCAAATGATGCTATTTTTCTGGATTTCTGGGTTTACCTAGCTACTACCACATCAAATCTTAAGTGGATCATGAGGACTAACGCCCAACCTCACTGAATACGTACTCTCAACTGATGCGATTCAGTTGCAGCTGCTTCCTGTGTTCACTCAGTCACATCAACTCTTTACGTGGTTCCAACCATCCCCCAGGGTTTTAAGGTTTATTTTTCGGAAAGTATAACAGTACTTGCATTTCATCCATCGGAACCTGCTTGTATGTAGGAACCTGTAGAATCACTGTAGAACATCTTGCAATTCCTAGACAACCTGTAGTTGCTATAATCACTATAGTCATCCTATCCTTCACGTGTTTTCACCTTAGGGTAATAGTTGGCTACTAGCAAAACATGTTGCTACAAACACGCTTAGCTGCCTTGCGGCATGGCGGCCATAGAGCCTTTGGATGTGAGGAGTTTGGCAGTTTATGATGAACAGGACGCAGTCGTACTGTTGGGGTTGGCAATGGCCATCTGACAACAAGCGGATGGCAAAGGTGGCATGGGAATTTAGGGCAACGTTTATTTCGATTTATTTATTGTTTTTCATTTACCCATTCGTTCATCCACTCACTGAATTGCCAATATTTCCAGGGAACAAAATCATGCTGGATTGAAGGAAGATGTCGCAGTCGCATACTGTGAGACATGGAATTGAGGCGATTTAAGGTCGTGATATAGTGTCACAGTTTTCAGTTTTCAGAGCTTTCGAGTACATGATGTGCCAGTGGTGGTGGTAGTTGCCAGGCTGCCTAAGAATTTTCAATAGGTTTTTTGCATTTGTAGGAAGGTGAATAGGTAAATAGATGGGTGTATGGATAGAGATTTGATGAGATGAGACGGGTAGATTTGATCAGATTTGATTGCAGTTAAAGATTTGTTTTTGGCTTTAAGACTGCCATGTCAAAATATGATGAATCTTCTACTTGGTGGTACATTAACATGGTTCACATGGATTAGTAGATAGGTCAACCCGGCCGTTCCTAGATAGATGGGAACCGACGTGGTATAGATGGATAGGTTCTTCTTCGACAGATCCGCCGATAAATAGATCGATGGATCCAGTAGATAGGATGTATCGGTTAAACAAGATCAACGTTAGCAAAATGATGTATCGATAAAAAGGATAGACCGATAGACCTGATGTTATGTGAATTTGAAAGATGTGCAAGTTGATGATGTTGTAGATACGTCTTCCAAAATAGGACAGATCTGATAGAGAGGATGGATAGAATGGATGAGATGAATAGGATCAACAGGATTGATACTGCTGGTGGACAACAACTTAACACTCGTTGGTACCATAGCTTTTCAAAACGATGCATTATCTTTCCATCCCAGCCATTGCAGGACAGTTTCTATCAAAGGAAGAGGTTTGATAGATAAGATACAAACACAAACTATATATATATGGTAATAAGGGCATAATAATAAAGGACACGTTTAGAGACTTTTGTAGTAGTGATAGGATAGATCACTGTTGGCGGGATGGTTCGATGAAATAATCAGAAAGGATGCGGGGTGATAGGATGATAGGCCATTGCAAGGTAATTTCTGAGCACTATGTTGTCTCTTTCCCCCCTTATTGTCCAAAAAAGCTTTGAAGTTATTTGAGTTACACACGTGTAGACTGTTTTTGTCTAAGATTGTTTCTCTTTTGGAGGTATTGCTGCATCCGTCAATGCAGGCAATCCATTAGACCCCTTTTATCTCCACCTTTGAACCGACCAGGACAAGATCGTAGGAGTCAACGAATCCGGTGTGAAAGCGGCGTTGGAGAAAGGACTCCAGGAGCACAGTCAGATTGCAAATGGGTCGATAGAAATGGGTGGATGCTGTTTTGCTTTGGTCATTGTGGTTGTGCTAGTTCTTCACTAGATTTTTCAAGGGTACTGCACATTTCGATGCTAAAACACATGAACTGATACCTCAAGAACATGGGTTGAATGCCTTTGGCCAACTTTACTGACAAATCTTGCCTGACATGGGAGGCCATGTCATGCCAAACATATTTCGCGAGGGTCCTTTTTAACGAAGCGCCATTTCCTGGCCTTTAATTGTTGCCATGTTTTGCCTCGAACTTAGAACGGTGAATGTAAGGTGCACCTATGCAAGGATACAGATGCATAGAGTAGACATGCATTAGCATTACATGCAAGTGACCTGGCCAAACGACCGCTGCAACACAAACACAATATCACAATAGTTCCATATAAGAATGCCGTGTGTTTGTGATCTTTTAAGTATTGGTTCCTCCACATCTTCACCACCTCCCAAGCTCCAAACCAGCAGGAATTGGGTCAGTTGCTGCCATCTCAATGGGGCATGGTGCACCTGTTTGACATTTGCCTGCGGTTCCGACATGTCGACACCGCTTGGGCATTGGCATTGCGCGGTGTACCAGGCTGCTTTTTGGAAGACCATCACGACCTTGGACCATTCTGCAGAGGTTCTTGCCCTGGAATTTGCAGCTGTCAAGGTTGGCAAACATGTTGCTATTGCTGTTGGACCTTTCCAGTGAAGCGAGGCATTTGGATGGAAGATTGGGATGAGTATCTTCTCGGTGCTATTCAATCAGCACAAAAAGCAGCAGCCCTGCCGCTCACCCGTGCCATGCTGGACTTGTGCAGCTGCCACGGGAAGTTTCCCTTCAAAGGATCCCCTATGGTGATGGCACGGCTGCTGGACATTGCCATCCTGACGGCCAACCAGAAAGCTGCCATGCGTCTGTCCAAGAAGTGCCAGCTGCGGCCTTTGCGCCGATGGTCAATGGGGTGGTACTCTGAGGATTGTTGTTGGGAGGCTGCAGGGACTGCATTGTGGGCCGGTGCCAACTTTCAGGATCTTATGGTGAAGAAAAAGCATGAGCGTGGCCCCGTTGAAAATGTTCCGTTTCCACACGCCTTGTTTCTCCAGTCAAAGTTGGAGGTTTGGCAGAAGGTTCGACATTTGCTCCCACAGCGCCATGGCCTTTGGAAACCGATTAGAGTTGGGTGCCGTCATGGCTTCACGTTCAAGCCTGCTTGGGTGACTTTGCTGGACATGGCCATTTGGAGTGGCCAGCCCCACCGTGCAGAAGCCGTTGTGGAGGCAGGCATCGAGCTCAAGGGTGATGATTTGACTTTGCAATGGCATAAACGTGTCTTGCGAGGAGAAAGCCTGCACCTGCGTGACCCCTCCCTAGACGTTGTGCCTTCTGAAGCCCAAACTGCTGCAGCAGCTGCAGGCCGTGCATGGTTGAAACGTTTGTGGAAGAGTGAATCCTCACAAAAAGGCATCGTCCTTCACCAGATGTTCAAGGGCAGATCATCTTTGGTGCAAGAGATTTTGATGTTTATCACGCCAGTTCCAAAGATCATTGATCAATTAGACCTTTGGGAACATGTCGGTGATTGGATGGCAGCTATTTGTGGCAGACCTCCTCCATGGGGGGCTTCATCAAGTGTTGCTTTGGGAAATGGTGGATCACGCAGTTCCGGATCTGGTGGATTGGATGGCAGTGGTCAGGAACTTCGTTTTTTATGTTTTTTGTTTGCGACAAGACATGTTTTTAGTTGTTCATATTATTTAATCAACATTATCTACATGTTTTTTTGCTGCCCTGTATCCAAGCTAGTGATCGTGCAGCATGCTGTCCAAAATGTACTCTTCACATCCCTCACCTTTCAGCCTGAGGCCCCATTTGCAACGAGACTCCGCCCGAGCGGAGGAAAGTTCGCCGGCAAATTTAAGCAGATCAAGATGTTTTGGTGGAGGAGATGAGTTGTTTGGAAGTTTTGTGGAGCTCGAAGGTATTTTGAAAAGAAAGGTCCCTTTTCAGAATGAGTTTCAATATCTTTGCCAGAAATATGTTTACATTTGTTAAGGGCATCGTTGTGAATGATGAGTCTTGCTTATTTATGAATCTATTCGTACATTCGGTATTTGGAAACTTGTTCACATTCGGTATTTCGAAACTTTGAAGGATGGCTGGCGCCCATTGGGGCGAGTATTTTACATAGAAGGAGCGTCGCCCATGGCAGCTATATGTGAAGGGTCGTTGCTTTGTGTACTCGTATAAGGGTTGAAGCAGCACATGAAACCATATTTGCAAGGAAAACTTTGACATATATTGTATGGTTGGCAAAGCATCCATCAAAGGTATTGTTGATTAGCTGGCCTTCGGTACCATCCCTCAACTGAAAAGGGATTTGATAATGCCTAATGAGGCAATTGACCTGGTGTTACCACTTCTTGTCCAAGTCAACTTGTATATTCGACCAATAATGGATGAGAGCACGCAATATGCAACCTGTTTACCATCCTTTAAAGAAATTCACTTCGGTAGCACTGCTGTGTTGGCGACATTGACCCCATTTCTTTCAAGGGCGTTTGATGGTCAATACCTACAACTGCTGCATGTTAGTGGTATCCAACACTTCTTAGCACCCTTGTTCTTCCGCGTGGTCCACGAGTTTCCTTGTTCAGGAGATCGATCCTTTTTCAATCCTGGAGGCAGTCTCGTGAACGGATTCCAGCGTAGGCTTTCCGTCATTTTCAGGACGGGGGCCCTTTGGAACATTTGGTTGTGCCAAACAGACTTGTCATTTGGGAATCATGCATGCATGTGCACTAGGTTTGTTTCAAAAATCTTAAACAGATGTTGTTTACATGTCCAATTTTCGTTTTACCAAAAACTCCAAGAACAGCTTGCTGCGGCTGCGCCCTTCGGATGACATTCGGATCGTCGTGCCAAGCTGTGCCCGGCTGCGCCCGGTGACAAGACTCATATAGGGCAAGACTCGCAGGGCAAAAACGGAGCAGTGCTGGGATTTGTTGGCGGGAAAATTGGGAGTTTCTGCTTGGAATTGAGGGGGTTGCATCCTGGTAAACTAACATAGCAATGGAAAATCCCCATTTTATGTAGGAAATACATCTTCAAAAGGTCCATTTTCCATTGCTATGTTAGTCTACCGGAGTGTAGTTCTTTAAAAACTTGTAATCCAAGCTGGAGGTGAACTTTGCCATCGATTTCCGCCAAAATAGTTGTTCTTAAAGCCGAATTGGCTACCATTCTTTAGCACCTAAAAACGACCAGTACAAGAATCGAAGAAAAACTTCTTCTAGCCTAGCAATTTGAAAGTGCCATTTTTGGCTTCCTAATGTCCATCAGTTTCCCAGACGTCAGGTAATACTGGTGTGTCAGGGCAGATGACGCTGCCAATAACAACACCTTCTACGACAATAGAGGACCTTGTCTTGGAATGGTTTTGAACACATATATGGCAGAACGCTTCACGGAAAGATGGTGGGATAGGGGATGCATGTTACCTTTCGGTAAGTTAACATAGCCATACGAAATCCACCAGGTATTTACCAACAAAAATAATGTGATTTTCCATGGCTATGCTAGTTTGCTGTGGACATGTTTTTCTTGACATTCAAAATGGTGAAACTGGTTAGTTTTAGCGTAGGGGAAGGCCTTCAACACCAGCAGCGCGAGTAAGGTGGAACTGTTCCATGTTAACTATTTAAAGTTGCGTTTCTGAGAAACTTGGGAAGGTGTCATGAAGAAGGAACTTCGTGTGGAATGGAGTTACAGAATCAATTTTTATTCCCTATTCATATCCCTGAAGATGCGGTGGTTGAGATCCAGATTTGTTGACAAAGTACCAGCAAATTTTGAGTCGGGAACGTATAGTGCATCGACTCGACACCTAAGGGAGTTTGCTTGGAAGAGATGGAAGTATTGGTGAATTTGTTGCATGTGGCCTCTTCCCACTTTGTTGCGTGTTGCATTCCTTATCCTAAACATGTAATGTCATCCTGGTGGTGACTGTCACCCAGGGCACGATTCTTGGAGAAGAGATTCCGTGTGACTGCGGTGAACCTGGTGTGTTGGAGTGTAGCATGTGCTCAACTAAAAGGGGATTGCCGTTCCCTTTTTTTTTGTTTGTTTTGAATCTGATGGTTTTTCCAATGCGCAATCATATTTCACCACAAACAAACAATTTTTGCATGGCAGGAGGAGACCATCCCATTTCGATTTTCCTATAAAGACATCACTTTGGAGGCGCGGCAAAACCTTTCGGGTTTGACATATGGGAAAGCTTTGAGCGAAATGCCGTAGAATGAGTGGAATAAGGTGTGTGTGTGTGTAGTTGGTATATCATGCAGTACTAGATGTATCTAGTATAGATTCAACATGGAGCTGCTTGCTCTGTTTGAAAAGAATTCATGGATATGGATGGATGCGGGTGATACATGGTGAAACTAATAATGTTTCAGAAGTCCGACCGATCACAAGGAAAAGGATGTATATATATCCATCGGATCCATGTATGGCACATTTAGCTATATTTGTTTTTTTGATATTAAGTGTAAGTGCATGGATGGTATGGTTTTTAAGAACGCGTAAAGTTCCGGAAAAAAATATATACACAAAAACACATCGCCACCTTGCCACTTTGGAAGGTGTGTGAACGTCGTCGGTCCGGTGTTCGCTGCGGCGAAGGGGCGACAGACTTCACGGGCGATTTAGTGCGGCACCTGGAATGCGTCAATCGGTTGCCAATGATGGATCCACGGCACTGCAATATATTGAACTATTGAACTATATTCATGGATGGTTGATCTTTATGGCAAAAGTATACAGTGAATACCAGTCCCATGGATGGTATAGGTTGATGTTGGATGTGGATGTTTTTTTTCCGCCCCTAGAGTCGCTAAAACCGGCAGAAAAATTGAATAATTGGGTCACCATATCGCGTTTTCACATTCGTTTTCCAAAGTATTTTTGTAACAAGATTTCGGTTGGATGATTTACACCCGACCCCAGAAAATCAACGGCTGGAACCTGAAAATTCAGAAGGAACATAATCTGAACCAATCACCTGCATTCTTGTGTTGCAAACCATTGAGACATTCAATTTTCCAGGGGTGTAAAGTTCATGATTGGATTTCGAATTTACTCCCCTGAAAGCTAACATGACAATGGAATATCCATGATTTGAAGATGTATTTCCTATTGAAAATGGGAAATGTCCAATGTCATGTTAGTTTTCGGGAGGGTTTTGCTAAAGATCTGAAGCTTCACTATTTTGTCTCCTTTAAAATTCCATCGTTTCTTACTTGAAGTAAACCAAGTTCAAGGCCTCATCAGTGTCATCTAGAATCTAGGCACCTTTTTCCACACACTCCACAGGTTTATGAGGTGTTGAATTATGGTGTTTTTTGGGAGTTCTAGGTCTTAAAGATGGAAATATATATTGGAAGATATGTTTTTTTAGGTAGGGAAAAACTGTTTAAATTGGGCCCATCAAACAAGGGTTGGTTCAATGGAGTGATGAATTATTTTTGATGGGCCTAAATACCTCAAGTCAAAGAAACCTGTAGATTTCTATACTAGACTATAACTATAACCTTATCCAATTGCCAAGGTTTGCCAGAGTTTATGGGGCCCCCTTTTAACAAACCCTAGGGATCCAACCCCCTTGTTTTCCATGAAACCATTCTCAGTTTCGGTGAGCCAGGATCCTTTTAGGGATAGTCACATCCAGGAATATACCTCGAAATAATATAACCTTATCCAACTCCAAAATTTACCAAAGTTTATGCCACCTGGAATGTAGATGCCGCACCTCCCACTAGTCTTGGTTTATCATGCACCCCTCACAAATCGCCACCGAACTTGGGAGTGGCTAGCCATCTACTTTCACTATTAGGTGTATCAGTTTGATGAGGTCCCCCTAACATAGAAGTACCTTCTAGGAATATACCTCAAAAGGATATAACCTTATCCAACTCCAAAATTTACCTAAGTTTATCAGTTTATGAGGTCCCCCTAACATACAGAAGTACCTTCCAGGAATATACACCTTGGAGATGTTTGTTGGGTTGCTTGCTCCCTTCTAGGTATGGCCTACTGCTGTGGCTTTTTGTCGCTACCTCTGCACCTCGGCGAGAAAACAAGTCGAAACATTTGGTGCTTGAAAAAGGTAAGCATTTTTGAAGGGGATTTGACTAAATTTTTGGGATTTGAGATTCATTTTGGTGAAGGGGGTTTGACCTAAATCCTTGGGATTTTGAGATTATTTTTGATTTTTCAGAGTTCAGATCTATGAGTGATCCATCAAAGACATCATGTTTGGATGTCAAACAATGCCAGCTGCAAGATGGCGTGATGTGAAGAACCAAGCATCACCAATCACAAACAAATGATGGTTTGGAGTTTGGAGGATGGGTTGGCTAACGTTGTTTTTTTTGGTGAATGGATGTACGTTCACCAGTTTTTAAAGTGCTGGAAACCTGCACTAAAATGTAACAAGCATGGTATAAAAAAGTGTTTGTGGTTTGTCCCATTTCACCATTGCCCCAGTAACAACAAATATGAAATCAAAAATCTAATATAAGTCTTTTTGCCAACAGTTTTGTTGTTGATGGATTCACCATGTGAAGTCATCAACAGTTCGTTTGCTTGCAAGGTGATGTTCCAATCGTTGCAGGTCGGGTGTTGTCTCCAGTTGGACTGGCTTTTGGAGGGGAGAGATTAGGATACTTACATTCTGATAAACCAACATAGCAATGGGAAATCTCCACCTTTTACGTAGGATTTACCAGGAAAAATGAAAACTGATTGATCATTGCTATGTTAGTTTAGCCGGAGTGTATATATGTCTTCCTCCATGGGGGTGACTGTACTCAACTTGCATTTGCAATCTACATTTCTACCCCGAAGTTGCGGGAATGAAACCAACGTTGCGTATGAGGGTTGTTGGACACTCTTGTTGATAAAGTTTTCGGGGAAAATCCCAAAGAGAAACAAACGCCGTGTTAGGCATGGTGGAAGAGCCCCTGAATGGTTTTGAATCAGAGGTTTAGGATCGTGTATGAGATTGAAATTGTGCAGATCTGTAGTTTTCTTTTAATTCTTTTAATTTGCTGCACACGTTTCCATGTGTTGCGCGTAGGGTAACCAAGAATTATCCACACCAATGATCTTGTGCGTTTTTTTCACCATAGCTTGTTGCTGTTAAATAAGAATCAAATCACATCTCACACGGTTTGAATTTGTCCCACTTGTGATGACTGGACCTTCCATTGCTGCCATGACAACAGGTGAAAAATTGTAGGTAACATATTGCCCTTAGCTTGGTTGCTGTATGGAAAGTGCACTATTTCTTGGGTTGTCCCCCTTTCCAGTAGTAGGGGCAAACCTCCAGCAAAAGTATAAAAGTCCTGGTGGTGAATATTACTTGGAAGGGGGACAGCCCAAACTGTTTCTGTGTCCATGTCTTTTTACGCAATTTTGTTCCAACGTCCAAGGTTGCTATGATACCGGCTGAGCCTACAAAACAGTTTGTGGTTGATTTTTTTTACGGCAAACAGAGACATGACCGGTACAAAGCATGGAGACATACAATTTATATACGCTCCATGAAATTAAGATGCAAACTGCAAATTGCCCCCTTTGCAGAACGAACATTCTAGAAACACCGTGGTGTCCAGTGTGGCAGTTTTCAGGGTGTACCCTCCCGAAAACTAACCGCTAGAACTTGCTAGAACCTGAAAATGCCTCCTTGGAAAAAGAAAAACATCTACAAACCACCAGTTTTGGGGTTCCATTTTAATTTTGAGGGTGTGTATTATTTTTTCCCGAGGCCCTTGTTATTCTATACTGGCAATAGCTTCACATTCATCGCCGGAAGTTCGGAAGAAGCTGGCGCCACTTATGCCATGCCCGGATCAAATAGGCCCAGGATTCCATTATCAGAAACAGTTCCGGACGGAATGCCACCTTTACCTTCAATGACCCATTCAAAGTGTGTAAGCATGAATGTTCAAAAACAAATTCTAGTAGCGTTCGAAGTAGAAACAAATGAGGTTTATATCATATCTATATTTGACATGTTCAGATGTTATAAGTCCTAGACTTTTGTCAACGGACCCACCTGCACAAACAAAAAGAAAAACAAACACCGCACCTGCACGCACGGCACATCTTCAACAGCTGGCTTTGCAATCTGAGCTTTTTTTGTTTCTGGGGCCCTGTGGGTTTTGGGCAACTTGTTTCGGCACACGATGATTATTCCCCTGGTGACGCTTGACAGCATTATATACTTGCAATCTGGAAAGATTTGAATCCATATTCCCATGGTATTCATGGGACTGGTATATTTACCATAAAAACCAACCAAATGTAGGTACATCTAACCATACATGGATGATATGGGTATGGTTGAAAGAAATTTTCCAGCAATGTGACACGATCATCATTGTTTAGTATAGCTAGGTTGTCAGAGGTGACTTATCAGACTCCGAGGATGCCAAGCTCGTCACCACCAAGATGATGTTGTTTATTTTTTTCTAAGGGGACCAGGCGGGAATCTCAACCTCTTCAACTTTTACTTCCCTGAAAAGTAACCTTTTCCAAGCTGGAAAACTCGGGGGGATCTAAACCTAACATATTTTTTTAATAGGAAAAATATATACAGACGTTTTTAATAGGAAACACATGTATACATCTTCATTCATCATTTAGGAATTTTCCAGCCAGTCAATTCGTTAGTCAATCTCGGTGGGGGGTCCCAACTTCCCAGGATGCACCTTTGCATCTCTTAGAGATCCAACTGGTAAATCTGGTCGTCGGGTGTCCCCTCTGAAATTTTGACGAATAGAAATCCCCAAACATGACGCCCATATTTTTTTGAATCCCGGAGATACCTTTTCCCATGGGCCAATCATGTGTGGTAATAATATATTTGTGTTCAGGTTTGGGGGGCGTAATTATAGATTTGCATAGAGACCCCCAGAGTTGAACTACATTCAAGAGCTTCAAGTAGCTTTATTTCTGCATGTTTTACCCAAACTGCATTTAAGTTCTTTGGACAATGCAGGATCTTTTGAACGGACATCAGCACAGGACGCGGAAAAATATTTGATAATTTTTGAACAAATAAGTTGCAAGGGTTGAAGTTTCAGATGTTAATCATTGTCAATCATCTAGTCTCGACATCATGGATTGTCCATAACAAATCCATGCCAATGGTATTGCCAAAGGATATTTAAAGATTTCTCACCTTTCCAATCTTGACAAAAGTAGAGGATGAGAGGATGGGAGTTAAGGTTTGAAACACATCATTTTTGGGTGAGTTTTGGGATTCGATTGGGTTCTTTTTGTCTTCAAAATCCAGTGGCTTGGATTTTGGTTGCCTGGGTGCCAGAAGAAAAGCATGGTTTTGATGGAGGAATTCATAAGGTCTGTGTATCAAAATCACCTTTGAGGTCTGGAAACCGTTCTCACCCACCCCCCCCCCCAAAAAAAAAACCAATATATATATATATATCACATCTATACAACTTATATAACTGCCGGAATTTAGGTGGCATGTCTCACAATCCTGTGACCAGTTCAAACATGACTAAAAACCTTCATTTCATGTCATGAACTGCTCCAAGCAAACCAAAAAAAAACATTGACCTGGGATCTTCTTTGGCATTTCAGGGCCGTTCTCATTATCTTCGCCTTGGCGTCTTTGCTTGAGCTGGGCAGCTGGTGGTGGGATATAGTATAGCCGAACATCATGGTAGACGTCAACGGGTAACGTAACGTCGTTTCATGGTATTCAAAAAACATGTGTTAGTTGATGACATTTTGCATCTCCCCATAGCTTGGGTGTGGCTGTTGGTGCAGAGATACTAATACATCCCAAACCCTTTCTCCCAATATCATGGCTCAGTGAGTAATTGCCCTAATTTAGAGGAAACTAATCTCGGAGATACGCCCATTTTCCATGGTTCACCAAGATTGTGGGAGAAAGATTCTCTAGTAAAAAAAATATCTCTGATTGGTGGTTTCAAATATGTTTTCTATTTTTCACCCCTATTTGGGGGAATGGTCCATTGTGATTCATATTTTTTAGATGGGTTGAAAGCACCAACTAGATCTCCTATTTATTTGGAGGCATTTGTTTTCCAAGTGAGTCATTGTTTCAGCCGTATTTTCCCAACAGCTACCCGACCCGAAAGTTGGTCTCCTCCAACTTTGAAACCTTGGGAAACCATGGGGCAAAGGGGTAACATGAACTTGACTTAGACCCGAGGGATATATATATATATATGTCTATAGAAATTATAGTGATATTGATTGAACTTTGCAGCTTTGAACACTTTTCTCCGTTTTTTTGTGAATGTGGACAGCTTTTAAACTCATGTGTGTTTGAAGAGGGGCCTCCTATTGAACAAGTCCTTTGATTTTGGAATGTCTTAAGGCATCATGATGTGGATTTAGAGAGCTTTTTTTTGTGTTTGAAAACATTTGCGATTTGGCGATTTATTTGCGGCCATGAAGTGCAATCCCACATTGCATGATACACAGTATTGAAAGAGTAGATGGGCGCAACTCCCAAAAGGTGTTTTTTTTGGAAGGGGTGCATGATAAACCAAGACTAATGGGAGTGGCTAGCCATCTCCTTTCCAGCCAGAAAAAATTGATGCTCTACTTCCCGTTGATTCACTTCAAACAATTCTGGTAGGTGTCCACTTCGAGTGGGGTACATGGAATTCTCCCAACCTAAACCTTCATCCACAAGCCGAGCCAACATCCAAAGGATTGAGCATCTCAAAGTAGTAGCTACAATGTGGCCCCAAGGATCATGAGAAAATGTACCCTCAGTTACCCATTTACTTTCCCAGTTATATTCGGCCATTCAAAAAGAGGCTCCATAAGCCCACGGCCCAGCTTGTAGATAGCTTTTGTTGCGTTGACTCTGTCGTGCTGGTACTTGTCCCCGAAGGGTAAGAAAAATTTTGCTCAACCCCACAGTGTAAGGTCATGACGACAGTGACTAGGAGGTGGTTTGAAATATATGTTTGATTTCTACCCCGATCCCTTTGGGAGATGATGAAATTTGACTTGCGCATATTTTTTCAAATGGGTGGCAAAAAAAACACCACCAACTATTGATGATGATGATGATGATGATGATGATGATGATGACGACGATGACGATGACGATGACGATGACGATGACGATGATGATGATGATGATGATGATGATGATGATGACCGATAGTGATGATGATGATGACGATGACCATGACGATGACGATGATGATGATGATGATGATGATGATGATGATGATGATGATGACGAGGACGATGATGATGATGATGATGATGATGATGATGATGATGATTATGATTATGACGATGACGATGACCATGACGATGACGATGATGATGATGAGGATGACGATGATGATCATGATGATGATGATGATGATGATGATGATGATCATGATGATGATGATGATGATGATGAT
>DF242054.1:8301-29907 GCA_000507305.1 Breviolum minutum Mf 1.05b.01 | reverse complement strand
TACTTTGTAGTACTGGAGTAGCTTTCTGGAGTAGTACTTTGTAGTACAGAGTAGTACTGGAGTAGTACTTTGTAGCACAGAATAGTTCTGGGGCAGCACTTTTCAGAACTTTGTAGTACGGAGTTGTACTGGGTACTGTTTGGTGCGTAGGAAGAGTCGCATGTCGTTGCGGACTGATCTGTGACAATGAGGCAGAGACTTCAGCATCATCTAGAACTTGGTGTCACATGGAGTTGCCCGCTGCGACAAAGCCAACAAATGCCAACTTTGTTCGCGTCATCAGAAAAAAATGTTCAGTGAATCAAGGTTGTCACAAACGATTCTATAGGCACATGTTCTTCCGAATTATATATTTTTTCCCTTTTGAAACTTCCGCCACCGCCTCGTGCGGCTATACTGGTATATGGAGTGAAATACAGTAACTCCTTGAAAAGTAGGGTGAACCTCCCTGAAACTAACATATTTGCTGAAACATAGAGCTTCCTTCAAAAGGAAAGTAGGATATATTCCAACCATCCATGGTTTCAGGTGTAAACTTGCTGTTAGTTTCAGGGAGGGTATATGATCTCAGTTACCCGGCTTTGCATGGGCCATTTATAGGGGTCATACATCGGGCCCACCACATGTAACTGTTGTGGTGCAAACTTTTCCTATAAGTGACCGTCCTACCAATCCAAGTTGGATCACCTGAATCAGGAGCATTTGCAATATCACAAGGTATATTGGCTCATACTTAAAACTATGATTTATTCCGTTGATTTATCTAAGAGTTGGATTCCGATAAATTCCGATCCATTTTTTTCGAATATAATATGTCAACATGTTTTTATACCATAATTTCTACCTAAATCATATTCCCATAAGCTCAACCGGCCACCCCCAACACATTTCACACACACCCCGGATCATCGCCAACGATCCAATTCTCAACTCTCTGAGGATTTCATGCCCTTTGTGCCGATCCATTCACCTTTTGGAGGCTGACAAAACGTCGAGTTTAGATGGGTTTAGTACCATGAAGAGAATGGTTGACTGTTGACTGGTATTTTTTGAAATTATCTTCTTTTGCCATCAAACATTAATTTAAAAAACAATGCCTTTGATTGATTTTTAAAGGCAACATTGCTGCATGAAAAAAAATGGTCAGTGGATTTGTTTTCTTCTAAAAAAATGCTATTTTTTGTGTGGTTGGTTTGCAGCATCATGTCAGTGGGCTGTTTCAAGATATCCTTCCTTGGTGGAAAATGAATCCCATGTTGACGACCCCGGCACCGGCCTCGGTAGTCTGGGGTTACATGTGAGCAGTTGACCCTGGTAATTTGCTGTAAAATAGGGGATGACAAACTACCCAGTTAGGCAGGGATTATACTGTTGCCGTTACTCATGTGATTTCTCCCTCCCGCCCTACCTAGCTGGAGCTGATGGGGGATTGAAGATGCCCATGGGTTTTTGCTGTAAAAAACAATAGGAAGAAACTACATGAGGCTGCAGCCCGGCCATAAGATGATACCCTTCCCCAAACTAACGGTTTGCCTCTGAAAATAGACCATCCCAAAAGGAATGTTCATTTTCCAACCACTGTTTTTCAGGGGTTATGTTAGTTTCAGGGTATGATTTGGGGATGGTACCCCCCTTCCCAGTAGTCAGTCACCACCAGGATTATATACACCCCAACTTCTTTGGAGGAGATCCTCAACCCGCAAACCTTCTTTTTTGCACGATTTATGGGAAAGGGAGGGGGACAGCCCAAGATGATCTGAGCCATTCTTCTGTTGAAAGTTTGAGGGATATTTTTTTGATCATAAGGAATATCTTTTGGTGCATGCTTTTTGATCATGTTGGGCCTGGAAATTGTAGTGAGCTTCAGCGTCCTTTCCTTGTAAACTGACTAGGTTAGAAGGTAGGAATCGGTAGTAACAGATAGATTTACCAGAACATGTTTTTTTTCAAAAAAAGGACCCCTGCAACTTACCTGAAATATCTTATTCACTGCTTTCTGGCTCAAACAAACTATAAATCTCAACATGATTTTACCCAAAAAATGGGACAACTTTTCGGTTTCCTACGATGCCCGGTTGCTGTGGCCACCAGGTGCCAAAGGAACAACCGCAGCCTGAGAGTTTCAGCAACTCGGAGCGAGCCCTTAGGCAAGCCATGGTTACAGCTGCAACTCATATACTTGGATGTCCCAGGAAGTTAGTAAATGGTTAGAAATTAAATGGGTTATAACCTATATACTTATAGATGGGTTATAGCCTACTTGTAGATTGGTTAAAAAGCTACTTAGGGTCAAACTAGATGGCACAGCTACCAAAAAGTAAGCTAGTAAAGGGTTCAAAAATTAGAAAAAATATGCAGACATCTTTGCCTTTTCAACTATTCAATTACTGTGTATATTTATCTATTTAACAGTTTTTATGCGTATATATATATATACGCCCCCNCCCTGAACTTAATAGCGAGTTTACATAGGGAACCATGAATCCAACAGTTTTAGGCCTGGGATCGGACCTTCCAGTCCCATCCATCTTCTTTACGGGGCGCCTTTTTGCGGTTAGTTTGTTTGGGGTGATTTGTGTTCCGCATGTTGGAAAGTGATTGTTCTGGTCATCTTTTTACCCTTGAAAATCTGGACCATCTGGACCTTGTTTTTGGAATATCGGCAAGGGTTGGTTTTGGAATCATTACATATAGTTGGAGAGTTTGTAGGTGAGTTTCTAATCTGGAATTTGAACGAATCCACGATGTCCTTTATATTAGGCAGTTACTACAAGGACCTCAACTGACACCCCAATTTCTGTAGTTTGGGCATTCGGAGTGAATCTATGATCAACTTGGGGCTTGAGATTGATATATCTCTTCAAAACTCAATGTTTTGAATGTATGGTACCTCTTGCGGTGTTCTAGGACCCTCTCTTTGCCTCGTATCTGTCTGTCCTTATACAGAGTCACTATGAATCATGTTGGATCCATTGGGATACAGGTGATCAATTGGTCCCCATTTTGTGCCAAAACATGTCATTCACGACATCTTTTAGCATAGGGATTCCTATAGAACTTCAGCTTCACTTTCCCACTGGCATCGTCAGGGATCATTGTACTGTAAGGAAATCGTGTAGTAGGTGAGGTTCGAGTAAGTCCAGATTAGAACTCTCAGTTTTTGACTGAAAAGTACTTTCAAAACACCATTTGTTGTTTTTTCGATTGCTGCTCCACCAAACATTTCAAGCACCTAAAATGAAGGAATGATCACCTGTATAAGCTATATATTGATACGGCTTATGTAAGGGACCCCCACCCCCAGAATAATCAAATAAAATAAGGAGCGGGGAAACCCTCCATTTTAGGTACCCGAAACCTTTGGTGATTGCTTGAATAGAATAGATTTATGTAACATCAAATGAATCCAAATGATATACCTTAGGCGTGGCACCCTCCCAGGATGCCAGTGACCACCCTCCGGTGACCCTCATTTGCCACGAGCCAGCATCAGCCCTGAGGGTAGATCCCACACCCAAGAAAAACAACCAAAGATAACATGCATTTTAGCACATGACACCCCCCCAAAGATATTACATTCAAAACATGTATATATCTCTATATACATATATCTTTATATATATATAAAGATATATATATATAATCATCCTGGTGCATCGTGACTGAGTTTGGCATCCTGGGTCGAGGGGGTGCCTTCCAATATCAATATCTCATTGAGGTGGAGTAAATGACCCTGTGCCTGAAGAGATTGTGTAGGCCGGGCGCCTAAGGGTGCTTGTCTTGGGGCGGCTGAAGACAAGGTTTCAAAAAAGGGATATCTGCTTTTTACAGGGTTAAAAAAGGAAACCTGTACATCTACCGGGGTCATGTAGTTTTTTGAGAGGACGTATGTATTCACTGTCAACCGTTACAGTGTTGAGGCAGGACTCAATCTACATATCGTAGATAGTTGTGTTACAAGAATGATTCAAAAATACATATCTTCCCTACCAAAAAATCAATCAAGGCTGAACATGAAGTGCAGATGGAATCCTTTTCTTAGCGTTTTTAAGCATCTCAAGTTGTTTGTGATAAAGTGGTTTAAGAACGACTTCTACTGCAACTTCTCCTCCACTTGTTTTTTGCCTTTTTTATGCCAAGAGAACAAAATTTAAAAGGACAGAGAGTTCAACTGAGACCCATCAACTGCTATAGAATCTACTGCCAGATGTTTGTTTTCCATCTGCGCCATGTTTGAAGCGTTCGAATGGTTATGTTTCGAGCCCCCCAACCTCAACAATTCATCCATTTTCAAAATTAGCCTCCCTTTCTTGGGTAGATGGGATGTTGGCTTGACTTTCCTGCATCCGCTGAGGTCGACTTCAAGTCGGTACACTTCACAATGATCACATGGAAAATCAAATCGCTTGAAGGATCTCAATGGATGCTTTTTTTTGATGTTTTTCATTTTTGATGTAATTGGATGTAACTAGGTGGAAGATGAGGAAATTTCATCTTCCAAGCACTAATTTTCAGTTGACATGTTGGTTTTTAAGGGTGTACCGGGTACAGTAATTATAAAGTAGATGGCACAGATGTCTACATATTGGTTTAATTTTGGACCCTTCAGTAACCTACGTTTTGGTATTGGTGCCATCTACTTTGACCTTAAGGTAAGCATTGCTATATTGAAATGAAATTACTGCAGGGTGTAGACAGTGACACGGCTATGAAATTTATGACGACGCCTACCGTGGAGTTTCTCACGGCATCAAGTAGAATATGTATTTAAATGGAGGGAGGGCCAAATATGAAGGGAGATGGTGATATCACAAGTAGGTGGTACGGGAAAAAAAACATACGTACTGTATGTGGTTATGCAGCTTGCATGTCGGCGAGTGGCATATAAGGCATTCCTTTATCAACTCTTGGCAATGGCTATGTTACATGTATTGAGCTTGTTTGCCACACTCCCAAAATCTAACAGCTCGAACCTGAAAATCATTGCTTTGAAAAAGGAAACTCACCTTCAACACCAGGATTTTGCGGTTCCATGTTGGTTTTCGTTTTTTTTTGTCACTTTTCTGCGCATGACACAGAGATTATTGAAGACTGATGATCTAGCGTTTATTCGCATCAACAACAAATCATGGGAGAAAAAGATCTGATGTGATCAACAAACGTCGAACTTTGAATTCCATATCCTTCCATGGGCAGGCCAACAAAGATTGATGAACAAGTTGTAGGTCACAGTGGCTCAAAAGTCTTCAGAATGCTTTCTGTCTATCAGTACTATTTTTGATGGATCAAATTTCTGCACCACACCCTGAGATGCTCATGAAATGGGGGAAGATCAAGGGATTTGTTGAGAATTTTGTCTCCTTGGAAAACCGTATTGGCAAAACAAATCCATTCGGGTCAACTTATAGCGACCGAAAAACATGAGTTTTGGGCCCTCAAAAGGTGGTGAAAAGGAAGGGAATTCCCCTTTATTTTCAGGGAAATCTACCCTCCTTGAAACTAACGGTTTGCACCTAAAAATGATGGTTTCCAATAGGAATCTCCTTTTCCAGGGGTCTATTTTCAGGTGCCATGTTAGTTTCACGGAGGGTAGGTTGGTGAAATTTGATTCCATTTGGCCAGATCCATGCTTGTTGGCAATTTCCACTGAGATTCTGGGGAGTCGTTGTCCATGAAAAGTTTTGTTGGTGCCTCACCATGCCATTGCACGTGTCCATTTTCTTTTAGTGATGCCTATGGGCAACTCAAAAATGCATGTACATCACCGAAACTTAATGTAGATACCACAAAAATGATGGTTTGGAAAATGTATCTCGTTTCAAACATGGCGTTATTTTGGGGTATCTGCATGTTATCTAGATTTCTGGCGGTATGTTTTTACACATGGGACATGCTGAATCTCTAATTTTTTGCGGACGGGTGCGGCGGCATGGCTGCGAAAAACACGCACACAAAGGCACCTTGTTTTGAGGTTTCCACCAAGGAAGCCCTTTGCACTCTCCCTGAAACTGACAAAACGTATATTATAATCCTCATGGGACTCATGGGTGTTTCCGTAAATGGTGGTACCCAACAACCATGGGTTTTCCCGCTAATAATGATCATTTTGGGGTGTTTTGGGGGTACCACCATTTAAGGAAACACCCATATATTATAATCCTCATCAAGAATGAGGGTTGGAAGAATACCCTTCAGGAAACTAAGATATCCCCTACTGATCGCCCGCACTTTTGAGTCGATGATTTTCCGGCTTTCCCAAGGTGGGCCATGTTAGTTTCCTGCGGGTTACACCCCCCTGAAATCTAACATATAATAGATACCTCAAATAGCTATATGTTTGACAGGAAATATCTTTTCAATCCATCATTTTTGGTCTCTATGTTAGATTTCGGTGGTGTACATTTGTAGGGTTCTTAAAGCGGGGGTGTTCAAGAAGAGGGGGTAACTGGGGAACCCTAAGGATTCCTAGGGAAGATTGATGAACCTCAGGGAACATTAGGGAAGATTAGGGGAATCACCGCCCTCCCTTAAGAATCCTATTATAGATACATGGTTTCCTTTGTATAGAAGAAACTTGCCGATACAGTTCGCTGTTTCGTTTCGGGGAGTGCGTCGTTTTCCAGCTGGATTGGCGATGGGACTCTCATGAGTCCGGCATTTCCGTCAAGTTTGGTTGGTTTTTCTGAGCCTCCGAAAAAAAAAAAAACATTTGAGCAATGAAAAAACGGGCCCCCTGGTTGTACAAAGGGGATGTTTTTCTCAGTTTCAGTGGATTATTTCATAAAAACATTCAGTTTAATAAAGATCCTTAGTAATTAAACAACCAGGATGACTCAACTGGAAAGTCGTCCAAACGGCGTTATTTTGATTTGTTTGTCTTTCCCGTGGCTCATCTTCAACCCATTGTTTGGGGGGTTGAAATCCCAACCATCTCGACCCATTGGTGGGGGATTGCGTGACCGTGGGTTACCGTTGTGTACAGATTGGGGGGTTCGAATTTCCGGGAACAAGTATTTTTCTGGTCAACTTACTGTCCCCCCTAAACCTGCCAATCCAGAAATAAGGTTTCAATAGCCAGCCGTATTATGGGAAACCCATGGTTGCGGGGTTACTACCAGGTGGTTGAGTAGAAATCTCAGAGATTTCAAGGCATGGGGTTTCCTAAAAATCGTTGGTCATTTTTGTTGAGGCAGCTTAAGGTCAAGGGATGCAGGTACCTGGTAGTACGGTACTGTTGATGGTTCAGAAATGTGGTAAACTCACCAGTTGAGATTGGTAGTTTTGTACATCCCAGGTGGTTGTTTGGGATTTCTTCCATCAACAGTATGTCTTTGAGAAATAGGGTTTGTAATCTTCATGTGAAACAATGAAGCTGATCGTTGCTTGCTTTGTTTTTTACTGCTTCGCCCAAAAAATACAACAATGACTTTTTGGAATTAAGTTGTGTATACTTGGGTGCTTATTGCGTGAGTGATAAGTGGTGAATGTGGTCAATGATTCAATATATGATTCAACTTTCATCCGTTTACATCCATGTGTGATTTGATTTCATCCAATCCTATCTAACTACATGCACGGCACGCTGGGACCGACCAACAAAATCCGTTGGTGTGTGAGCGAGTTTGAGCTGACCTCCACGGAGGTTCAAGGCATGAGCATTTGCGAAGTTGCGACTTATTGAGTCGAAGAGTTTTACAAACAGTGAAGCATATGAAGCATGTTCCCTCCAGTGTTGCATTGTTGATGCTAGGTGGTGGCAACTCAAATATTTTTTATTTTCACCCCTAAAATTGGGGAAGATTCCCGTTTTGACTAGCATTTTTCAGATGGGTTGGTTCAACCACCAACTAGTGATAGCCCTCACTTCACCATTTTTGCAAACTTTGCAATGCTTTTTTGTTTGCCAAAAAAGTGCCTCAAGTGCCTTTTTGTGCGCTCCAAAGAGGTTTGGAGCGCAGATTCGATGGTCGTCAATCCTACCTACCTGCAGGGTAGGGTAGGACTTGGAACTTTTGTTCATGGCCACATGGTGAAGACTGACCCTATTTTAGAAACATGCGAAACCATTCTGCAGTACTTTTCAGATGCCTCTTTTTTTTTAAGTATATCCCATAGGATCCATGTATGGTTTATTTACCTACATTTACCATAAAAAACAACTAAATGTAGGTAAATATACCATTCATGGATCCTTTGGGTATTGCAATGTTTGACAGAAACCACCGTGCAATTGCAGTGCAGATGTCGTGTGTATAATACTGATAGATATCCTCAGATTTTGACAGAGAGAAAGGAAGAGGGAGAGAGATTTCACTGGTATTCTTTTTGTTTTACCCTCCCGGAAACAAACGGTTTGCCCCTGAAAATAGACCTCTGGAAAAAGATATTCTTATTGGAAACCACCACTTCCAGGTGCTATGTTAGTTTCAGGGAGGGACATCTACAAACTGCTGGCATTTGTTGGCTTTTAACCTCATACTGTATCATCATTCAATCCCGCTTCTAGTGCCTCACGGCGCGAGCCACCATCAGCACCAGAGGAAGACAAAAGAGGCAAAGAAAAAGATATAAAAGACCCACAATCACAATCACAACCACAACCACAACCACCACCACTTCAATTACCTTAACCAAAACAAAACGGCTAGATAGGCGTTGTTTTTTATTTCTTTTGGTGCCACTCAGCTGGCTGAAAGGTTGGTTGGTCGTAATTCCATTGGCTATTTTTTGATGCTTTGTTGGCAATTGCTGATCATTTTCTGGCATCCATTCCTTGGCTGCCACGGCTGACAATGTGCTACGAATTTGACACGAGTTGCGTTGTGTTTTTTGTCAAATCATTTGGCTCAACAAAAACCTGAACTAGTAATTGCAGTCTCTTCAAAGAGTTGTTGATACCCTCTAGGGAACTAACATATCCCACCTGGGGAAGAGGAAAATCATCTTCAAATTTGACTTTTCAGCGGATATGTTAGTTCCCTGGAGGGTATTCAGTTCAGGTTTGTTGTTTTGCCAATTAGTGGTTTCACAAATTTTACTTTTGCAACCTGTGGTTTTGCAAGTGTTATGAATCGATTTTTTGGACGCTGAAGTTTTCTAGTGCCCAATTTGGCATATTTGCTGAGGGTGTTGGTTAAAACATTTTATGAATGATCGATTAATTATTATATTTTTCACATGTGTATTGCATCATTACATCGGTTCATAATATACAAAGTTTCTTGCAAGATCGGTCTTTACTTTTTTACCCTACAAGTTTACATGACAGACAAGGATGTGGTGTCTTCCCAATGTTAATTGTATGGTACCCACATTCTCCAAGTGGTTGGTGCACATTGTCGCCATACCCATCTCCCTGGCTGTTGCCGACACGCGGCTAAGGGTAGCGACTCCAAGTCGCTCGACCTGTGTCGGTTTGACCTGCTCCAGATTCCAGACCTGTGAAAACCCGAAGCACATTCTCCCAAATGATAAATTGTCAGATTTCCAAAAAAAATACCACCTTATTTCACATGAAGCCATGTTCAAAATCAAATAAAAATAGTGGCGTACAACAACTAAACCATGATTATGGAAGGATAAGAGTTCCAATATGCTTCAGATGGGTTGAAACCCTAACATTGGCAAGCTTGATAACAATTTTTCACTTGAAAAATCCTTTCATACATCAACGAGGTGGTGGTTTCAAATATTTGTTTTTTATTTTCACCCCGAAAGTTGGGGGAAGGTTCCCAATCTGACAAGCATATTTTTCAGATACTGGGTAGGTTGAAACCACCAACTATAGTGATAGCATTACCCACCTGTCAAAGTGTAAGAGGTCGCCGCCCCTGATAAGTTACGGCAAACCCAAAAGGAAAAAAATTGTCTTCGAAAACCATCAGAATTTTCCGGGGCGGGCTGTATATACACCCCGGAAGATTAACATGGAACCTGAGAATGCACCCCTGGAAAAGGAAAATCATCTTCCAAACCATCATTTTCAGGTTCTTTGATAATCTTCCCGGGTGTATACAAAATACATCACAGGTTTTTTCAACTTCGGCAAGTTGTTTTGTGGGTAAAGGTCCTGGGCTGGGAAAGACTCCTGGTTAAAACACGGATGGCCCTCGCCACAAAAAACATTCCCGGTCCCTCGGTGGGGGGGCAGCTGGGACAGGGAAATGGGAGAAGTTAGGGGGTGGAGGTGCAGGAGGGAAGCATTTTTCAATGTCAAGTTGTGGATTTTCAGAATGATTTATTTTACCTGAAACTAACAGCAAGTTTACACCTGAAAATAATACTTCCTCGTGTCCTTTTGCCGCCCGGCCTATTTTCTTAGGCGAACTGTTAGTTTCAGGTAGCGTAGAATCTAGGAACCTAGGTGATGGTCTCAAAACATGTCTTATTTTTACTTCAAAAACCGGGGAAATGATCCCATTTGGCGCGCATATGTTTCAAATGGGTTGGTTCAACCACCAACTATATAGTAATGATCTACCCTCCAGGGAACGATCACATCACCAGAATCTCCGTGATAAAGGCCAGCTAGGAGATGTGATCCTTTCCCCGGAAGGGTACCAGAAACTGAAAAAAACCAAGGCCATACCATCCATGTAACCTACATGAATGGTTGGACTTTTTTAATGGTATCTACATGTCGGTAAATATATTTGTACCGTACCAGTCCCATGGATCCGTCATGGGTAAAGGAGAGTAATTAAAGGGCGCAGGATTTTGGCACTAGGGTTTCAAAACGCCACATCGTCAGGTCATTTGGCTTCATGGAAGGATGTGATGTCCTACATGTCCCATAGGATGGGGATGTACAGTATATAATTTGGGTGTTTCCTTCAATGGCGGTATCCCCAAAACACCCCAAAATGATCATTTTTAATTGGAAAACCCATGGTTGTTGGGTACCACCATTTTAGGAAACCCCCCATATACCCTCCCTAAAACTAACAGCCAACGCCGGCGAATCCAAAAAAGGACAGGATCATCTTCCAAGCATCCATTGTCAGGTGAAAAACTCGCTGTTAATTTTAGGGGAGGATAATATATGTATTTTTTGGGGGGGGTTGCCTAAACCTTGTAGCAGTGAGATTCTTTTAACCCTACTAAGCTTCAGTATCCAGAGATGCAGTGCTTCGGACCCAATATGCGTTTTTTTATCTAAGAAAACCAACCGCGGGGCCCTGTGATGTTGCATCATATGAAATCTCCAAATTTTCAGCTCCAAAGAAAATGTTCGTGTCTACCATACTCAAGATTAAGGATAAAAGATGTCCACTTTGTATGTTGGAGGGCAATCCAAATTGACAAGAAGATGTGGGTGTTATCATATGTATTTGTGCGTATTCTTTAAGTTATGTGCTTACATCAAACCAAGCGTTTTCCCGTTTGACCTTTTGTAATTTGGAGGGCCAATCACCATGTACAAACTATAGCTGCATGGGTTACGTTTCCTGAATGGACTACACTCCCCCGAAAACTAACATGACTGGCAGGAAAAAAAGAACCGTTTGAAGATGATATCTCTTATCAAAAATGGTGATGTTCCATGATTTTCCATCCAGCCATGTTAAGTTTACTGGAGAGTGAGAATTTACTCCAAGTACTGCGAAATGTGGGAGGAAACTCTCCCAGTCGATGTTGTCGGATTTGTTGCTTTTGTGGCTCCAGGCATCAGAAAGGTACGTCGATTCCACAACAATCTAGACAGCAAAATCTGTTTCCCATAGGATCCATGTATGGTATATTTACCTACATTTACCATAAAAATCAACCAAATTCAGGTAAGGTAAATATACCATCCATGGATCCTATGAGTTTGAAAATTCTGAAAAACCACTGCTCAAGCCACCACCTGAACCTTCCCAAAACTTCGAAAGAATCTCCTAACCGAACCTAACCCCCAACAAAAACTCAGCGCCATTAATTCACCACCCCCCCAACCAAACAAACAACTACTTGTATACTCCATCAATCAAAAATATTCATCCCCCCAAACCAAACAAACAAACAACTATATTTGTATACTCCAATCAAAATCGGCTTGTCCCAAAAAAAACAAGCCATCGACATCGCGTTTCCCTAAGTGAAGAGGACCTCCAGCCACTGGTTGTAGGGCCGACCAGTTGCGCCTCGGCACTGGGAGGGGAAGTTTCTTCAACATCCTTGGGAGGGGAACAAAAATCCAGAGGAATTTCGGGGTCCGCTATAAAGACCTCGCTACTTGAGGAAAACAACCCTAAAAATTGACAGTGGGTATATTGTGTATCACTAGTTTATCATCACTGCCTTTCAAGCTGTTTTCGGCAAACTCTTGCACTTCTAATTTCTCGCCCCAGGGATTCTAGCTGGTGGCAACTCAAATATTTTTGTATTTTCACCTCTATTTTGGGGAAGATGAGCCCAATTTGACGAGCATATTTTTCAAATGAGTTGGTTCAACCACCGACCAGGATTGTTATAAATGGAGTGAGAATAACTCCTGCAGGTATAGGGTTAAATAACTTCAGGTACCCATTTATAACGTCATTTGTAGGGGATATAACTTATAACCTCATTTGTAACTGGTAGGGGCCCACTCTGTGGAAAGGCAAACAAATCGAATTTTATTTGTTGTTTTTTTTCTGTGACCTTTTGGGGGGGTAAAATGTGAGTTGTATTTTTTTTGAAGATATCAATCCTGGAAGACCAACCCTTATTTTTGTTAAAATAGGTTGCTTTACGAAGCACCGAATTTTTCAATCAAGGGTTCAACATTGTCCAGAAGATGGTTGACTTTCAGGGGGGTAGGAAATCCGCAGTGTTTCAGGGGTAAATCCGAGTCACGTCGTTTTCCGGTGCCGAAAACAAAGTCCTGACATGTTTCGCAGTTCCATTGTAACCCTCAACAACTTGTTTAATATAGGGGGGAAATACGCACATTCCCGGTCTTATCGGACTATAGTCAGAAACATGATAAAGATTTTGTTGCCGGTTTTTTGTGTATAACCCTTTGGGGCCTAAACCTGTTCCTATAATTTGCCCAAAAATTCATTCCAAGTCACCATCGATTCCTTCCCTTTAAACTTCTCCCGAGCCTACCTAGCTGCGCTTAGATTGTGAGTGTCTATGAACAATCCCCAGGTAGCAGAATATACCAATGTCCATGGCTTTATACAATAACAAGGTGAGCCCCAACCAATTTAAATGGACTTATACCCCTTATAAGTAGGGTAAAAATAACCCCAGTTGCCCATTTACAAGGCCATTGTGAAATGTGCTTTTGTAAAAAGCATACCCGTCTGTCACCAAAAACGACAACGCGGCTAAGGCTTTTGCCCAAAACGCTGCGTGAAAAAATGATCCTTATCACCCTGGTGATGTGTGTGGTTGCAACTGGGCGAAGCCAAAAAAAAGAAATCACACCGTTTCGGTTTTTTCAGTTCGCAGATCAACAAAGCTGAAGTGGTCTTTTTGTTGGATTTGAATCATGAAAAGATGATTGGGTAAATGTGTGTTTCTTTTGCTTCGGGGCATTTTGTATAATTAGTTGATCCATTTGCAGCAGGGGTTCCAGGACGATCCGATTCAAGAAAACCGTGGTTGTCGGTTTGTTTGTTTTTGCTGTGATTGAAAAGTTTCCGGAGATTTTGCGGAAATTAGATTTGAACCTAAGTATGTATCTATCTATCTCGAAATATATATATATATATGTATATTTATACCGAAGGAAAATAGAACTTTTTGAAACTGACTGTTGAACAAAATGTTTCTATAGTTCCAGTTGTAGTTTTAGTTTCTCTCGATGTTCTAGAGTTTTCAAGTTCCAAATCTTGATGATTTTGGCTTACCAATTCCTTGGTGTCACCTGATGAACTTAGAGTTACACAGTTCGAATGATTTTTTCGTGGCTGACGGATCCATCCATCATGCGCCGGAAGGAGATGTTTTCTGAGAATACACGGGGAGAAGGATTCCTTTGACTTGGCAATTCTGTATGACGTTTTTTTTGTGGGATGGTTACTCTCCCTGAAACTAACAGTATCATATCCCCTGAAATGGATGATTGGAATACTTGGCCATCCTTTTGGGATGGCCGATTTTTGGCGGCTATGTTGGTTTTGGGGAGGGTGAGTGACTCTTTCAATCAAAAGGTCAAATGACCTCCAACTAAGGAATCAAAAGGTCACTTTGAATCACCTTGTGATGTTCGTTTTCTCTGTCACTCTCAAAAAGTTGTATCTTTAAGAATTGAGAGATTGAAAGAATCAAAAATAAGACGTTTGTCAAGGTTTTCTTTTTGCACTTTGAACATCAATCTTGAATATAGATATAGATCAATGCAGGCACCTTCTTTTACATGGCATCTTTATTCCTTGGCATACTGTATTTCTGCGATCATCCCCATGTTTTTTCGAAAAAAACATCTAGTCCGTTATGGACATATCGGTCCCAGCTGGCCAGCTGCCAGCGGATCTCCAGTCAGTGGGTGTTCAACTTGGCGATGATTTCACTGCTTACGAGGCCATTCTATCGATGCTTTTGCTGTTGCAAATGCATCTTGGACATAATTCCTTGGCCTTCATGACGGATCCATGGGACGATGGCACATGAAAACCTACATGAAAACCATTAAAAGATCAAGCAAAATAGTGTAGGTGATATATGCCAGTCCCATGGATCCAATGGGTATGCCACCGGATGGTGTAAAGGGAGCAAAGTTTGGAGTGCCGGAGATGTATTGAGGGTATGGATGTCAGATTGGCACAGCCCTCGGAAGGGAGCAATGAACGGAGCTTTAGGGGTATCTAAAAACTCTTCAATAACAAGGAGCGATTGGGAGCTTCCCCCAGGTTTTTGAGCACATCTTAGTCCAAGCATACAAGATCACTGAGCACTTCAAGTACCGGTACAACACAACATAAACACATTTCCGGTGCCTTTTATTATAGAAAAAGAAGGGATAATTTTGCAAATTTGGATGTAGAAGTCGGCTCTTTTCCGGCTGGCAGTCAACCACCATTCTGGGCAAATTATAACGACGAACCCACCCGTTGGTCACCCCAGATGGTGGGTTTTTGTACGGGAGGGCCCCCCCAAAAAAATGTCCTTAACTCAGGTTAAGGAATTCTAACAGTAATTTGCCCAGATGATTCTTTCAAAAAAAAAAGGCCACAGTATATGGGTGTTTCCAAAAATAGGGACACCCCAAAATGGACGGTTTATAATGGAAAACCCTATTAAAATGGATGATTTGGGGGTACCATTATTTTTGGAAACACCCATGTATAGACTTTGTTGGTGATGGAGGATCTGCATGTTGTTTTTCATCCGGGCCCCTTCTTGGGTCACCTTTATCCAACGAGGATTCGTTATTGCTTGGCATGCATCGGTATAGAAGAGACCCTTGGACCAGCAGATGGGTGTGTGTTTTTTTTTCGCAAGCGGAAAAAAATATAGGGATGTTTGCGGTGTGTTGTTGGCCTACCCTGTTGGCTTGGAGAATGGTACTCTCCTGGAAACTAACATAGCACCTGAAAAGTCAATATTGAAGATGATTTTCCTCTTCCCCAGGGCGGGATATGTTAGATATGTTAGTTCCCTAGAGGGTAGTGTCTCGAATGTTTGCATGTTGTTTGACAATTGTTTCACCTAGGAGGGAAGACTACTGGGGCGTACTTGGCCGACGACGCAGCGTCTGGAGGGGTCCAACGGAAGAGCAGAAGATACTTGGCAAAACGGCAGGGGTTGATGCAGAACCTCTGACTGACTCAGCCAATGCCTAGCCTTTTCAACTTATGGGTGTTACATATGGGTGTTTCCAAAAAATAGGGGTTACACAAAAAATGGATGGTTATTGATGGGAAAACCTTTATTAAAATGGATGATTTGGGGGGGTTTTAACCCACTATTTTCGGAAACGTCCATATTCAAGAAGAAAAATACCCTCCCTGAAACTAACATAGCACCCAAAAATGATGGTTTCCAATAGGAATCTCCTTTTCCAGGGGTGTATTTTCAGGTGCCATGTTAGTTTCAGGGAGGATAATTGAAGTTCAAACTTTTATTTCATGGTCCGAAACATCTGAGTAGTCTGATTTTTTGTGATGTGATGCTGGCATCTTTGCATCTTGCATATCATCCATGTCTGCTATTTGTTTCCCTACATTTGCCATAACAAAAACAACCAAAGGTATCCAAATGTAGCTACATATAGCATTCATGGATGGTATGGGTCTTGCATGTTCATCGTTTTGTATTTCAAAGTACTTTACTATAAAAAGTCCCAGTCCGTTCGGAGAACCTCAGGGTTTTTCGGCAGGGATAGTAGGAATCACACTCCGAGGAAACCGTATTTGTCATATGTGTTGTATAGTTACCACCTGAGAACTAAGTATTTACATGTTGTTGTCGACTAACCAAAGGGTTCATTTAGATGTTTCCAACAACAGGGGTGTTTCCCCCAAAATGGATGGTGAAAATAATGGAAAACCCTATTTACAAATGGATGATTTGGGGGGAAAACCCACCATTTACGGAAACACCCATTTAGATGTGGCTTCAGTATTTCGGCAAATTGTTCGGACCAGTTAGATGTGATGTTTTTGTCCCGCCGAGGAAAGCCATGGAAGATGCCATAGAAGCACAACTTCCAGTTGCTTGGCTCCTGTTTTTACATTGCCGTGTGTATCTTTTGTGAATCATTAACTTATCTGGGTGGTGGTTTCAAATATTTTTTATTTTCACCCCTATTTGGGGGATTTGATCCAATTTGACTATTTTTTCAAATGGGTTGAAACCACCAACTAGTTATTAATTGTTCATATATTTAGTATAGATACACCATATCCACATATGAAGTGAAAAATACGTATTATAGGTTGAAGATATTATCATGCAATGTATTCATATATCAATAAGTCATGGAGTCATGTGTATACACGAAGCATGATCACATAGATTTAAGATTAAGAGATATACTTGTTGTAAACATCTCTTCCTCCCTAGGACTACAAGGAGTATACCCTTCAAGCAGATGTCGATCTAATCGGTTGAGACCAAGGGTTCGTCCCCCAATGAACCTGAAGCTTTTAGAGATCGTTGCCAGAAAAATCAACTGGCTTGTGAGATTTTGCCATAGCAACATTGTAATAACTTAGTACAGGCTGGGCCCTTACGATCGGTGCAAATGGAACTTATCACCCCCTATAAATAGCCTTATAAATTTGTAACTGAGGTTCTTTCACCCTACTTATAGGATTTAGTTCACTCCATTTGTAACGATCGTAGGTGCCCACCTGGAATAACTTCACAAAAACATTCTCAAGTCCCTGGCCGTTTGGTCCACCTTTCAATGGTACTGAACGTCATTTACTCAGTATGTTGTCGAAAATACTAACGGGACACGGGGGGGCATTACCTGAAAAAAAATTGGGAACTTCAACACATGAGTGATTTTGATGGGGTTTTACATCTAACTCCCATAAATGTCATGTCATCCTCCACCAACCCACCAGGATCACCCCAGACATTTGTTTAGACCAAAAGGATCGAGGGATTCAAAGCTCCCAACGCTTCAGAAACGCGCATCCAAGGTATAGTTGAACATCTAAAGGGCCACCCCCCGGGGCAACAGCTACTACCCAGCTACATAGGGATTTCTCATAAGCTGTGGTATAAGGATCCCTATCAGCCAAACAAAGGTTTTGAACACTGCTCAGTTACTCCCTCAAGGTTTTTGGCACCCTTTCACGCGACCTGCAAACTTAAGATTGAAGCCCTATAAGTTACAAAATGATATAGTATATTGTCATGGAAATATAAGGGGGGATGCCCCCAAATGCCACCCCACTTTCTCCCCCAGGAAGTTTTTGGCCTTATTAAGGGATTTTTGTTAACGACCATCATCCCCTAATAGCCGACAAAATCACCAGGGTCGACAGGGTCAACTGCTCAACTGAACCTCAGCCTTCAGGACATCCACTTGACATCCAACCAGGAAGTCACATGTCCCGTTTGTACCTTGGTCGTGACCGTCGTTTCGATCACAAAATGGTGTGGTGGACGTATTTTAAAGAGGCGACAACATCAACAGTTTCAAGTCTTGAAATATATTTTCTTGTTTATATGAGCCACGGTCAAAATAAGCGAAGACCAATTTAGTAGGAAGGGGTTGAAAATGACATTGGACATGCACGAAACGCTGTAAAACGATATGGCCCCCCCCAAAAAACGATAACCTTTCAGTGCATCATATTCATGATGGAGCATCCTGGCCAGTCTTGATTGCAGAGATCCCAAGCCTTTTTCACCAAGTCACCAGGTCCAAGGTTTCTCATCATGACATAGTTTGAGGAAATTTCGCAGCCCTAAAAACGATAACCCTAGCGATAACCTAGCGATAACCATTTGTTGAAAATTGGCCCCTGGAAAGGAGGGAGGCCCTGTGACTGGGCCAAAGCCTTTTCAACAGAAGATGTTTCGAAGCATTTAAGTTGTTACTGCTACTACTACTCCTACTCCTACTCCTACTCCTACTCCTACTCCTACTCCTACTACTACTACTACTACGACGACGACGACGACGACGACGACGACGACGACGACGACGACGACGACGACGACGACTACTACTACTACTATTACTAGTAGTGCTACTACTCCTACTACTACTACTACTACTACCACTACTACTACTACTACTACTACTACTACTACTACTACCACTACTNATATGTTTATTTGTTTGAACATATGTATTTATTTTATGAACATATACATTTTTGTTCAATTTATATGATATTTACTTCTTCAACTTTTTTAAATATATATATATATATGCATAATTCTTTTTGATGTACCCTTTCAACGAATGGTCATGGTTCAGTGGAAAATGACCTTAATGTTAAAGGAAATTCATCTTGGAGATACATCCATATTCCCACGAAAAGCCATGATTGTCGTCGAAAGGCTAAGCTGGTGATAGCCCAAACCCCAAAAACACAACTCACAGAGGAACCTGATGTCAGGATGATTTTCCAATTAAGGAATTTTAGTGTCACGGTTCTATCGTGTTTTGTTCGAGAGCGCCAGCTATAGTAGGCACTGTACACATCTTTACACGACTTGGATGATGGAGTAGTGATGGAATATGGTACGACATGATATGGCTCAAAGTCAGTCATATGCACCGAAGTCATTTTTAACACGTACACAAGAAAGATACTGTAGATGCGATTTTATAGTGCTGATAAGCAGGTCAATGATGTTTCACGTTTTTTGTATGATTTTTTTCACCCAAATGAGACCACAAATGATAGATTTCAAAACATGTATCAGAATGAAATCCACAATAATGGTCAATATTTGTTGGTGTGACTTCCAAATTCATGTAGTCAAATTGATTGTTTTTGGTTTTGACTCCCCAAAATATGACTGTCCCATATATTTGTCCACATTTTTTTAAAAATCATAAAGACGCAGAGTCTCCTGATGTCCACAGTCACTTGGATGTGTTGAAGGATTGTACCCAGGTGAACCACCATGAAACCCACTATTTTTCGGAGAAGATTTTGTCCAAGGCATCAAAGACGCATTTTTTCGAAGTAAACATAGTAAACATGTCATGAAGGGTTTGTCGGAGTCGGGGATTCAGTGAAATCAGACAGAAAAAGGGGGAAAAGTTGAGATTAGGAACATGGATAGGAGTAAAGATGAAACATCTCCAATATTTCAACTGGAAAAATTGTGGTACCCCGTGGGATGGTACCCAAGCGCTGTCTAACCCCCCGCTGGTTGGAGGCCCTTTTAAGGGGATTGGGACCCAATAAATATCTACGTGATATAAGCTGTTTCTTTTGGGTTGACTATGAAGGGGCCCTCATCTTTCAAGGGTTTTCCTACCACTTTCCCTATGATACCCATATGCTCCATGTATGGATTATTTACCTACATTAGGTGAACAATGGCCACATTCAAGGGAAACATGTAGGTACACCCTGGAAGATTAACATGGTTCACCTACAAATCACCCATTTTTAGAAAGGAAAATGATCTGAACCAAACCTCCATCAATTATGCTTTTCCATGTTTATCTTCAGGGGTGTAAAATATTCCCATCATATCTGGTCAAATTAGAGCGACCTCACACGACCTCACCCCAAATGGTGTTTAAGGGAAATCACCTTATTTCAGGGAAACCTAGGTTGGTGAAATATAATAATTTGGCCAGATCATATGGAGCATCTGGGATACACATCATGTTTTTGGTTTTTTCCCGTGGATTCCTGTGGATTTCTTGAGGTTTGGATTTGATTTATATCAACTGCGCTTTGCTTAAGATACCCCTGAAACTCACATGGCCTTTGGAAAATCCACCATGAATGAAGATGTATTTGTTATTTGTTTATTAAGGATTGGCATTTTCCAGTTTGTCATGTGACTTTCAGGGAAGGTAACTGTTTTTTTTTTGCGTTTTTTTCGGGTTGAGGAGTGGAAGGTGCAGTGAACAAAACCCAAGTGGTTTTTTTTAGAAAAAACATAGACTGATGGGATGGCAGGAGATTATTCGAAAACTTTATCCACGTCATCTCATGTTTTAGGGGTTATAAATTTCACCCCGTATTAGAAATCCACACAAAAGCCAACTGATTACGTGCGAAGGGATTCAAAAATAGTTTTAGTGGCTGAAATTAACTGCATATAGACGATATTGTACCCTCCCTGAAACTAACAGATCCCCTGAAAATACGGTATTCCAACCATCCATTTTCAGGGAGGGTAACTCCATCGATCGCAATTGTTTCTCTGAAACCATTTCTGATTGGACTTGATGATTGCAACTTGGCAGGTGTTTTTTTCACATGCAGGGCGCATGCCAGAGAAAAAATTGTTTTCTTTGCCTAGTACAGCTAGGTTACCGTTGTTGGTTGAAATTTCTAGAGCTTTAGTCATATCTATGTGTGCATTTCCCAGCCAGATACTCTACATCATTTATAGCATGGCACACACCTCTCGTCAAGAACCACCAAAAAACCTGGTAAGCGTGTAAAATCCCAGCGGCTGCCACTTCCTTGGGCAGAGTTGTTGCAGGACGATGAACCCACGAAGCAGTTGCAGTGTGGACATTATTACCACCGAGACTGCATCATTGCATGGTGTCACAAGAGGATACAAAAGGAGCCGAGTTGCTGTGCAAATTATAACGACCTTTCCCGCCGGTTGGTCACCCTAATTGGTGGTTTAGTAAGAGAATCCCCCCCAAATCCCCTTAATTCAGGTTTAGGAATTATAGTAATTTGCCTAGGAGTTGGTTCAATGCTGAAGAAACCCTGAAAAAAAGGTGTTACCAAATGAGGCCCCAAAAATTTGACTGGAGAAGGCAAGCATCCCACGATGAGAGCGTCAAATGGATACCCTCCTTGGGAAACTACTTTTGTCAGGCCGCACAGTTACAAACTTATAAGTTGACTTATAACCTAACTTATAATTGGCTAACTTAGGTTATAAGTGGATAAGTTCGGGCTAACTTATGTTGATTTTGCGATGAGTTATAACTTAAGTTAGCAAGTTAACGATGAAGCCCATGGACAAGGTACGAAAAACTTATGAAGAAGTTAGCTCGCCCAAAAAAAG
>DF242053.1:0-66761 GCA_000507305.1 Breviolum minutum Mf 1.05b.01 | reverse complement strand
TAGCGTGGGCATCGTGCTTTGCATTGCAAATGCAAGGATTTTAGGACCTGGGTTGGATCCAGACTTCTCCTCACGCTTTTGGCCCATGGACCCGGTCTGAGACCGGTCTGAAGGCGAAAATCCTTTAACTCATAGGAATGAGTTTCGACTGTTTTGTTTTTCAGAATCCTCTCTGTCTGGATTTGCCAGAAGGAAAATCTGGAAAAAAGCAAGGCCGGCCCTGCAGTTTTGGTTCGGACTTCACTTCATTGTGTTGTTGCTGAAGTGTCGGAGGTCGAAAAGCTGAAAGCCTCCTGTGATCAGTGTGTGAAGCAAAATAGCCTATAGCCATGTTGGCATACGCACGTTGGATCAGCCCGAGACTGAGCCGAAGGATAATGCAACCACTTGCTGTGCATGAGGCAGCTTTGATTTGGTCTTGATGAAGGCAGCCAAGGAGGTTCTGAGAAGAAGAAGGCTCTTGAGGCACATGCGCAGACACACACACACATAGCCATGTATTTGCATCCTGCATCACCTTGAGGCTGCTCAGAAGACGGCCGCCAAACTTGGAATGAGCCTTGATGGTTTGAAGCATTCCGATGAATGCCGTTCCAACTTCACACGTTGGAAAGACATGAATGAATTTGAAGCTCTGAAGTATCTTGATGTGTCGCATGAAGTGCATGGTGATGCCAATGATGAATCGCGTATCAGAGGACGATCTTACTCCCCAAGCTTAAACGTTGCTCCCGAACCTGGTGATTGAGGTGGTGGTCAGCGTAATGATGGATCCAGCCCTGGTGATGCAGGTGGTGGTAAGGATTCGTCTGAAAGTAGGGTGCGTAAGCGTCCAATTGAGGAAGAAATTCCGTCTGTTGATGATGGAATGATTGTTGATCCCAGTGAAGACACAATTATAGTCGACTCTGATGGCACCCGTAGCATGTCTAGAGGTTCTAAAAGGTTGCTTGATAATGACGATCCAAGTGATGAAGTGACCTTGGCAGCTGATTCAATGTCTCGATTTGCCGCTTTGAAATTTTCTGAATCCTTTGAAATTTCTGCTGGACCTGCTAGGTCTCTCTCTGTACACTGTGCAGCATGCGTGCAATCTTGCCCTGCAGTGCATTTCTGAAACCTTCTAAGATTGCGCGGAAGGATTCCGTGAAATTTCTGGATCTCCTGGATCTGGTGGATCTGCTGGACCTGCTGTAGGTTCTCCACCTTGTGCAGCATGTGTGCAGCGTGCGTTTCTTTGCATTGTGAGGATTTTGGGATCTGTTTTGGAGCCACAGTTGGCCCATGGACCCTCTGAGACCCGTCCAAAATTGGTGGAGGTGAAATTTGCCGCTGTTGATTTGCCGCTGTGAAATTATTCCATTTCCGTGAGGTTTCTGAATTGTCGACCTGCTCGCACTGGTCTGTCTGTAGCCTTGCGTTGTTGTTGGTCTATTGCTGCGTGCGAAATATGGAAGCGCTGGCTTTGGGTAATTTGCGTCGATGGTTCCGTAAGAGTAGGACATAGACACTCCAGGCTCGCAATTCTGCATGTGATTTGCTTTGTCGTCACCATAGCCGGGACTTGAAATGATCCGTTTTGGTCCACCTGCCTTTTTTAACCAATTTTCTATTCATTGTAAAGCCATGCAAAGTTTGCGTTCTGTGAGACACTTCTTCCAGGATGGCTCAGGACGACATGAACCATGCTTTAGGATTAGGGATCCCAAGCCAAACCTTCACTAAGTCTCTGATGACGGATTTCCACGACACTAGGCAAAAGAACAAATTCCACGATTGCATCAAGTGCTGGGGGGGGTTATAGATCCAAAGTGATCCTTATCAACACAACCGTGGAAAGCATGTTTTTTTGGGTCGATTTTTTGTGAGACCAAGGAGATGAGTTGAAGCAGTTGCATCCAAAAGCGGGGATACACAGATTGCTGAACCTGGTTGGTGTGTCAGCATCCGGTGGCTGGGTTCGGAATGATTGGAAGACCATTGAGTTGGACCAGAAAAATGTGCAATTGGCAGTTTTTTGCCAGATGGCCTTTTTGTAGAATTTACATGAATTGTGCACTACCGTAATTATTTTTTCAGGTCCCCGTGCCTCTTATTGGCGAAATGAAGGACTCTTGAAATTTGTTGAGAAACTTTTTTGGGTGGAAACCTCGATTTTTTCCAATGGTTTCACACCCAATTGATGTTTTAAGATGGATTCATTTGACGAGAAGGAACTTATGATCAGTTGGATGCATCTATCATTTTTGAATCTTCCATTCCATCAACTTTCCGAAGGATTTCTTTACGCCTTTTTTCGCTGGCAAACATTGGCGGATCATGGCGCCTGGATCACCTGAGATATTGTTGGTCCAAAAACTGGAGGTTGTGCGAGTCATGTTTCGGAATTCAGAAGATTCCAAGGACTGTCACTCTTGTGCATTTTCGATACACTTGGATGTACCAGGAAGTTAGTAAAAGGGTTATACCCCTAATATACCCCGTTGATCGTAACTTCCTGGGACATCCAAGCACCTTTGAGAAAACTAGCGTGGAACCTGGAAAATTGTCCCTTAGAAAAACAAAAACATCGACCCAAAACATCAATTGTTGGGTTCCATGTTAGTTTCCGGGGGTGTAGGTTGTTACACCTTTTACATTCCTTTTGTTTGTTGACTGAACTTGCAGGGGTACGTCAAATTATGAAGATAGGCTTCCATGGGTAGCTTTACTGTTCAGCGACAAATTTCACCCACATGCAGTATTTGGTTTCAATTTCATAGAGGGATTGTATTGGGTTTATCCCAGTCCCAGTAAGAATTGATATTCATCAACATAGCCTTATTTGGTTTGGCATCACAGGATACATCCCAAAAACACCCTGTGGTTGTTTAGGTCACACATATATAGGGGATTATACTAACCAATTATGTGGGGACTATTTCGTAAACCCTTGCAAGGATCCCTATTCAACAACCAGTAGAATGGAAAATTGGTTGTTTTTTGGTGCCCTAGCCAGGCCTTCCGGGAAGAAGTCTTCAGTCGACTCAGTCGCTGTTTCTCGAACCCAGTGCAGTTGGACAGCGAGTCTACAGCGGCCTGTCCTCCCCAAATTTGTACCCTCCCTTCAGGGGATAGGCAGGGATGTACCCCGATCCCAACGTACCCGTATGGGAAATCCCTATATAAAATGGGTTATAATCCCCACGAATCCCTAGAGAACACAATAAATACCATTGGTAATTACACTGTTAGGGGTACACCCAATTGTCCCTTGATCCCTGAAACAAACAGCTTGCACCTGGAAATTGATGCTTGGAAGATTACTTTCCTTTTGGGGCGTTTAGGCCCATTTTCAGGGTTTTGTGCTGTTAGTTTTAGGGTTCGTGTAGTTGTTTCCCACTCAACTGGCCATTTCTATAATTTGTTTCTTTTGTCGGAGGGGGGGGTATGTACATTTTATAGACTTGGCAAAATAATGGTACTTTCAAAAGAAGTGATGACACAAAGGGTTGGCACCGGCGTAGCTAGACTTGAGGGTGTGTTTGATTATATACCTAAGTACAGATATATCTGATTTCCAGAACCAGAAGGCAGGGTTCGGAAAGCGTGTCCCTTCCATGGAACGTATTATACAAGCATTACCCTGAAGGGCTTAAAGTAATGGGTTTTCTCAACCATTTTTTGAAGAGAACAGGACAGCCAATAAGATACCACCAACGGTTCTTTTCGATAGCGTTTTATCTTCAAATAGATTCCGTCGATGATTTTTCCAATTCAACTTGGAATCTAAGATGATTACACCCAAAGAAAAGGAACAGCTGGAATTGGAATCCCAACATCTTCATATTGATCTCAATGGTTTTGGAATTCATCACTTACTGTTGATGGAAGGAACCCCAGAAATTGACTTTCAAGCGGGAGACCTGAAACACCTCCCAGGCCTCAGAGATAAATGGGACCCCAATTTGGGGTGAATCAAACAATGCAAATGTACCGTCCTGTCTTGAACTAACATATCTCCTAGCTACCAATGACACTTGTGAAGACGATTTTCTTTTCCCCCCAGGTGGGATATGTTTGATTCTCTGGAGTCCGGTATGGTAATTTTGAAGGATTTGCCCTTCATGTATGATGATATATATATAGTGAATTGTTTGGATTGATAAAATGGCTCCTGTAGGTAATTGTTTCATATATTTGTCATGTTCACTGCTACTTGGCGAAATGATCCAATCTGACAAGCTAATGTTTTTTTCAGAACGGTGTTTTTTTGAGGGTGTGTAGGTGGATTGGCCCCAGAGAAAGTCGGAAAAAAACGTCATCCCATATGGGGCAGGTCAGCTCCCTTGTGTTTACAGATGTTACAAGGGGACATGGAAATAATTTAATTGAAATAATTACCTTAAGGTCAGAATAGATGGCACAGATACCAAAAGGTAGATGAGTAAAGGGTGCTTATAAACCAATATGTAGGGACTGTGCCATCTATTTTTCAATTACTGTATAATAGTCGATTTGTTTTACCGGGATGTGCGAACAACTTTGCGCATCACTGGCTGTTTTTTGAACTTATATAGTGATTTAAATATATCGCCAGAAGAGCCCAAATCACCCAAATCGGTGCAAGTATTCATTCGATGTTTTCTTTTGGCGACTTGTGAGTGAATCCTGGATCTTAAAAAAAAATGTCTGAATCAATGGATTCCAAACTTAGTTGGTGGTTTCAATGATTTTTTATTTTTACCCCTACCTGGGCAGATGATCCAATTTCACGAGCATTGTTTTCAAATGGGTTGGTTCAACCACCAACTAGAAACCGGGAAAGTCGCGAAACACTTCCAACTGCAATCTTTCGAACGAACATGGAACACCCAAACGTCCTCCCAATTCCAACTGCAACTTCAGGCTTCACCATTGCTCGTTGTGAAGATCTTCCCCAGGCTCCAACAAAAATCTACAACACCTGGGTTGGTAGGTGATGATATAGTTGGGTTTCTTAACATTTTTTGGTTTTGAATACCTTGGATGTGAAGATTTAGATCGCGGGATCCCCTCTTAGAATGGTAAGGCTCTTGGTCAATTCGAACACCATAGGTTGCAATTGCTACTTCGGCATAAGTATCATGCAAGTCTTTTGTGACCTTTTTTGGAATGGTGAAAAGGTGCCCCTTTAAACGGCTGTTGTTGACTTCCAACTGAGGGATAGAAAGGTCACGGCTGGGTCATCACCTGGTGGGCTGTTTTGATTTTGCTGATCAGTTTGGTACTTAGGTACAGACATGGCCTGAAAAAAATGGACACCAAATAATACCTTTGGAGTGATTTGTTCCCACCCACTATGCCAATCATTACTTGACGACCAAACCACGTTAGGCATCCTAAAAGGCTTGTTCCTACTGGGACAAACCCAAGATGTTTATTTGCCAGTATCCTGGCATCCTGGGGGTTCACCGTTTCAGATAGTTTTCCAAAAAAGTCGAATGCAAAAAAAATCACTGAAAAAGAGGACGTAGAAGAGGATTTTGAGGAGTTGCTTTCTTTTTTTAATGGCTCCCTTTAGACTGGGCTACATCAATTTGGGGCCCTCATTGACGAATGGCGTTTCGGAAAGGTAGGGAAAATCACAGAATCGCAGAGAATCGCAGTGAAAGAGTGAAAGTAGATGAAGGTATTGCAAGTCATGTTCAAGGTTAAAACTCTTTTAGAAGCAAAAAGGACTTTTTGTGTTTGAAACGACTTTTTGAAGACTAAGATACCCTAATTTGCGTAACGTTTGTATTTCGGGAGAAGGCCTGTTAGAGGTTTTGACATGTTTTGATTATGTTTTCCGCATGAGACAGCATCTGAATCCCATTTTACCATCACCCTGATTCCTACTCCGATTCATTGAGCGATACTATGAAACAACTTCCAGCAGCATCTCAGTGAACAAGAACCTCAAGTCGGGATATATGTACTCCCCTTCTCCTAATAGAGATAGTTTGGGGCTGGGGGGTTGCCAATTCCCTGTAATCTGATTATTTTTAATGAAGGGAACACAAATTGAACCTTCACGATTTCCACTGTGAAGCAGTGGTTTTAGGCAGCACCCAAGAGAGAGAGAGTAATAATCCATGGGGCACACCAATGAACCCAACGAATTCCAGGATCCTTGTTGAAGTTTGTGTTGAGAGTTGTGGTTGAAGAAATTTTTTGGGTTACACCCCTGAAAATTAACGGGCTGCAGGAAACTAAAATTCACCCAAATTGAAAAGGAGAATCATCCTGAACCAAACCACCTAAATTTCTGGGTTCCAAATGTTACTAGGTGGTTTCAAATATGTTTTTATGTTCATCCTCTTTTGGGGAAATGATCCAATTTGACGAACATATGCAGCATACTGCATACTTTCAAATGGAACTATATTGAAAACATCTGAAATTCAAGATTTAAAATCATATCCGGTAAAAAATCATCCATCTTTCAGGCTAAAAAAAATTGTGATTTGGCTGTTATGCCTACCACTGGATTTTTTGGTCGGAACGTCGCTTCAGGCTAAAACTTGGACGAAGATGAATAAGCCCAAAAGCTCAGCTGGAGGTATTCCCATTCCCTCCTTGTTGTCCCCTATAAGGCGAGGGTTCCTGACCCCCGAGGTCCGAAATGGGCCGTTTGAAAAACTTCATGGCTTGGAAAATGGGGGGGGGGGGGGGTGGATCCTAAATTCCTCAGCACTGGATCTATATGACTGGGATGATCCTCCAAGTAGGGGGGGGATTTCGGAAGTTCAGACAAAGGTCCATTTCGTAAAAAAAAAAACACCACCCAAAAAGACGGAATTTGCTCAATGGATTATTCTGGTTCTTGTTTTTTGGTAGTAGGGATTACAATGGATTACATATACCTGGTATATAAGCCGAAGAAAACCTGCCAACTGGGTGATTATATGCTACCCACCACATCTACCACCTTTAACAAGAACTTGAAAACTCCATTGATTTGCATCTACAAAAGCCACTGAATTTCAGGGGCAAACTCACTCGCCGGCTTCGTTGTTCGGGGGCAGATTGCCATATTGAGGGGTACTTGTTTTTTCCAAAACATGAGCAATAAAGAAGACCTGGTTGGATGTTCCAGGAAGTTAGTAGACGGTTAGTAATTGGCTGATAACCTACTCATAAATGAGTATATTGTGATTATAACCCACTTACTTACTAACCTTTTTACTAGCTTCCAACGGGACATCCCAGTGGTTGTTTGCTATATGTAGGAGATTATACGTAACACAGTTTTAGGGGGGAATTATAGTAAGCCATTATAAGGATCGATCCTTATTAACCAACCAGTATAATGAAATGTCGCAAGGGTTTTGATCACTGCTCATGAGTATATGTTTGATGGGATTTTACTACCTCCAGCTTGCATGGATGTTCAGAATCGCAGATTCCAATGGATAGCAAACCATTGGTGTTAACCATATATCATATGTCCATCATGAATTCTATAGTTCTAGCATTTTGATATTTTGCCTGAATTGAAAAGAACACATTATATATGAACAGTACATGATGTTTGAAAAAAAACTTGATGCTTTTCTCTTTCGATATGGATTGTAACATCGCCTCGAAAACATCAAACAATGACCTTCCGGACAATGCCGGACGTCCACCCTCCCTGAAACTAACATAGCACCTGAAAACGGGATGGCCTGTTTTCAGGTGCAATGTCAGTTGTAGGGAGTGACATATATGAATGGACCGCGTGGACCATCATTTCTGGCGTAAACATGTTGTTCTTAAATCTGAACTTTCGACAGTATATGAAAATGAACCATATCAGCTTGGTGGTTGATTCGTGGGTGGTTGAGCCTTTTTTTTTAAAGGAATCCCTATATTCAAAAAAGGCGTGGGTCCTTGCCCATCTATACATTTTTCATACCTATAGAAGTTCGCTCTGCTCGTACCAAGCAGCAGAAGCACAATTAGATTCCAAAATTCCGAAGCTTGCAAAATGGTTTGTTCAAACTCCACAGTTGTTTTGATGCTGGCCCTTCAAGGTTGCGTAAGGAAGAGAAGTGCTGGGCAACCCCGGCGATTTGTGGTTATGTCAAAAAAATAGCTCCTGACAAGGGAAAGGGGCGATGAAAGGAGCAACAGGGAGTGCCGGAGGGTTCAATCAGCACATGTTTTAGTAACACAATAGCCCGAACATTTTTTCCCCTACAAATTTCTTAGGATAGTTTTTGGAGAAAACCGGCAACATGCAACCACCAAATATCCATTGGGATGAGTTTGGGATGGTTGCATCTAAGACCTCATAAAGGTTAATTTAGAAGCACTTTGGTAGGGTGATAGACAGGTTGCTGGAAGAGATGATCCCCCCAGAAAATTAACATGGCAATGGAAAGTTACAATTTTCAATAAGAGATACATTCAAATTAAATGGTTGTTTTGTCCGTCGTCATCTTGGTTTTCCAGGGTGTAACTACAGTATTTCAATGACAGTTAGGCTCTCTTTCTTGCAGATTTGTTCAAGAAATGCCTCAAGCAATCAGGTTTGCGCAGCGGACAAACAAGTCAAGTTTTTGTTTGATGTTTTTTGTTGAACGGATTTTATTTCTGATGTATTAGTATTCGACGTGTGTTTTAGATTTGGCTGTCCGAAATCATAAATCAGGCGGCTATTTTGGTCCTCCAAAAAAAATTGTTTACCTCACAAGGTAATGGTTTCTTTGTTTGCTTGCTTGTTGTTTGTCTCATTTGTTCAATCTAAACGAATGTGGCAAGAACTTGCATGCTGAAAAAGTGGATGTTTCAGCTGAAAGTTTCCTGGAGCTGTCATGATTCATGACGGATCCATGGGGCGATTTGTATATTTCCCTACATAATGGTTGATTTTATAACGGTATCAATGTAGGTAGACATACCGTTCGTCCCATGGATGGATCCTACGAATCGCCAGGTAGACTGTATCAAGAGTGCTCGAGCTAAATTGAGCGAAGAAGGACACAACCAAAACCACCACCTTTGGCGGTCCATGTTTTTTTTTTCTGTTCTCCAGCCAGCTTCCGGGAGAGATAAAGGCGGGTGAGGTGAGAGTGGGGTTGAGGAATCACTTGTAAAAATGGCTGGTAGGTTGATTTTGTGGCAGAAAAGGAGGATCGGTTATTATGGCCAACCCAAAAAAACACCCCAATGAAACAGGTAGATCATGCTTTGATATTTTGGTGTTCCGAGTTGATTCTATACTTGTACCAAGCAGACCTCAACTGAAATGAAGTATAGTTCCCTGAAAACTAACATGTCCCCTGAAAATCAATGGTTGGAAGATGTGTTCCCTACTGAAATAGTCGCTTTTTACGGCATCCCTATAATAACCTTCATTTGTGACGATGGCATCCTGGGTGAGGGGTATGTAGACCGAAGTTACATTATGGATTATGATTTCCCTTGGGAATCTGAGGCCCACTCCCCCCGGGAAACCACCAATCCAAACCACCAATTAAGCATTAGCTGGGCTTCATAGTTACTTAATAAAGCCTTCTTTCCTGGTGCCTGTCGATTCCCAACCCCGTTCATGTATAGGTAATATATCAGTCTCATGTATATAGGGAATACAGGTTCATCCCTTGGCACTTGGATTCCCGAAGGATTGTTATAAGTAATCCCTTAGATTAATAATCCCTTAGATTGACAATCCCTTAGATTTACAATCCCTTAGGTAATATAGGTTAGAAATCCTATAGATTTCCCATCCAAAACCACCCATCCGTTTGCCATCCAAAACAAGGAGCTGTGGAACGCCAAGCCTCGCCCAAGTTGTTTCGCCAGGTGGTCAAGTGTTTTCAGCGTCGCAAGGAGTGGAAATCTCCGGAGGGGGGGGGGGTTGCGTGGGTTGTTTCGGAGGTGGTTGGAGATACCAAGAAGATCTGGGTGTTGGTTTCAAATATTTGTTATGTTCACCCCTAATTGGGGAAATGATCCAATTTGACTATATAATATTTTCAAATGGGTTGGTGAAAAACCACCAACTAGAGATGGGTTGTCGGCTGTCGGGGTTGTTAAGGCCCATTATTCTTGGGATTATTCATCTCTAAGGGCACCACCCCCGTCAAAGCCTAATTCATGGTTCCCTTAGATTTATGTAAAGTTCCTTCGGAGGTGGTGGTTGGATACAGATGGGATTTGGGTTTTTGGAAGTCTTAGTGATGGGGGTGGTTAAGTGATCATTGGTGGTGTCCAGGATTTGTTGAGATAGATGTTGTGATGGGTTTGGATGACTTTGATTGGCAAAGTTTCATTGATGTTTTTGAGAGAATGAATTGGGATTGGTGGCTTTTGTGTTCAAGTATGTAGACAGCTCTTGTGATTTCTTTTGATTTTGGTGGGGTCATTATACATGTTACTTTGGATTTATTTCAGGCCTCTTCCATGGAAAGGGTTTACAAATCGCCGAGGGCAAAGAATCAAAAACTCGAGAAAAGCCTGGAAAAACCAGAGAAAAGCTTCCCAAAAAGAAATTCTGGTTTAACTCCTACGAAAAATCATCCTTTTTTTGTTAGGGGTTCCAGGTTGCATAGTCCATTGATTTTGGGGGTTTCTTTTGAAATGATGCAAGCTTGCACGGGTTTTCATGGGTTTGTTGGTTGCGGCAGTTCTCCATGTTCCTTCCTGGAGAATTGGGCCTTGGGGGTGGCTTTTGTTGGCAGAAGGAATCCTACATCCTCAAAGGGCCCCCCCCCAAAAAAAAAGCCTCATATACTCCCTGGAAGTTTAACTTTTCGCCCCTGAAAAATTACCGGGCCCCAAAACGCTACCGGGACCTTCGAAATTTAAAATTCATAACCTCGATTTAGTCCCTGGAAGTTTAACAGTTCGCCCCTGAAAAATAGGCCGGGTCCCAAAAGGAAAGGAGATCGTCTTCCTGGCCCATCATGGCTTTCAGGGGCGAAGTGTTAAACTTCAAGGGGGGTTGTAGGGATACACTGGACGTGTGTTTTTTTCCCATGGTGTTTTTTCCTTGGGGAATCCACCTTTTACTTAAAGTAAACTTAGTTGTTTAATGTTTTTTAAAGGATTTGAATTTGCTTATTTTTTAGTTTGATCAACGAGTTTGGCCCATAAAAATGGGAGAAAACAACATCCAACCAAACCCAACAGGAAGAAAAATCTCAAATCTCTTTGATTCCGAGAATCCAAGCACAAATATGAATCTGGGGAATTTTCCTACTGATTGACGGTACTACCCTCCAGGGAACTAACATGTCCCATTCTGGGAAGAGGATGGAAGAGGAAAATCATCTTCGAAAAGTGCCTTGGGAATGGATATGTTAGTTCCCGTGTGGTGACCAAACTGGTAATAACGATTATAGATACGCTGCGCTTGTTAGTTATGTTGTTATAATATGCTACTGGTATGTTTTTTTAAATACGCGTTATATATGTACTCCCTTCTACCTGGGATAAATGTAGGATTTGCGAGGGCAATACATACATAAATACATATTTATTATACGCATTATGTATCCCTTCTACTTCCTGGGCTCCTTTTAAAACGTTAAAACAAAAACCAAGCGTTTGGAGGAGTGTGATGATCCCACGGACTGAGTCGTGAGAGCCCAACTTCAGCCGGCTTCAGCCATGGGCCATTAAGGTGAGCCCCAACCAGATAAACATCAACTAATTTGGGGGGGATGTACCAACATCACTACGGTCCTCCTGAAAATTGAACACACATACACACAATTTACACACACTTGATGGTGCAGCACCAAAGATGTTTCCGGATTGTTTGCAAAGGGGGGAATACACTTGGATTCCCATGAGTGTTTTTGGATAGCGTATCACTTGAGGTAACAAACCCTGCGATTGTCTCATTTGATGACTCCCCATGAGTGATAGGATTTCCTGAAGGAAGTAGTTGGCTGATAGCTGCAGCTGGAGCTGGAGCTTTGAAAAGTGGAGTGATACAGAAAACGGACATGATGCATAAGCATTGCATGATGTGTACAATCATAATACAATAATTGATTGATTACTTGCTTGCATGTTTGATTGCTATATTAACTTCAGGGCAACATGCGACACTTGATGGCCAGTTGATAGAGCAAACAGACCATTGATCACAGTGTTTTCAACGTATGCCAATTGGTAGACCTGATATCTTCCATCAACCGCAAAATAGTGGAGAAAAAACATAGACTTGGATCACACCTGTTTGGTCTCAGATATCAGTATGTTGCTTCCACATGTCCCAACAATAGCGTTGTTGACGAGACAGAATCCTTTTGCACATTAATAAAATTGCATCAGACTGATGAAGACCATGTTGCATACAACGAATGCAGGAAGGACCCCTACTTGGATGATCACCCCAAGTAGTGTTTCATTCACCATGGTTCTTCATGGTTGTTTCATATATGGATTGAAGGTAGTGACAGTCCCAAATCATCCCCAAATAATGTTTTATTTTGATTTCAATAGGAGAAAGTGAAGGATTTGGACGGTCCCAGGTCCAATGATTTGGAGACGCTTCCAAGTCCAACCGATCATGCAGTCCTGTTTGCAGGGGTCCACCTGCTCCTGAAAGTCCAATGAATATAAGGATTCATGGAACTGCTATAGGCTATATCTATTTGCAAATGAAGGATTGATATTTTTTATTGGGTAAATGATAAGTACATCATAAATTACATGTGAATACTATATAGGATGTTGTGTGACTTTGGGGTAAATTGTCATGATCATTTCCATTAATTAAAAAAAGATGAGCAACTTTTCCAAGGCATTTGGGAGTGTACTCTGTTCCAAATGTTCCAATCATTTTCAATCACCGGGGTAGAACAAGGCAATAGCTAGCAACTGCGACCCCGCGGGTCCCGCGGCTATTTCCGTTTCGGGGAAAAAAAAAGGACAGCAGCGCTGGGCGGCTTTGAAGGCGAATTGAATACATGGATATGATATGGAACAATGACGTGTGTGTGGATCAATGTATTTTGTATAGTCATTTTTGAAATCAATCTGGTTCAAGATATGTCATATTATTTTTCACATAGATAGAGGGATAGATAGATGGATCGATACACATGCTGATCAAATCTACCTTGCCTTATGACATTTTGCATGGATATATTTCGGTGCCATGGTGCCTTGTTCGGTGGCGTTGTTGTGTGCGAGACATCTCGACGTCGAACGCGAATAGTGACACGCCGAAACCGCCGAGAACGCGACGAAAGGTATGGGGTCACGAGCGAACACCGAACGTAGAAAGACGACAGCGACAACAAACGACAATACAAGACTCCGGCGTGAATGTGTTTATGTTAACATAATCGTGTTGATCAACGGTTCAACACGAGGTTTTGCACGCAAGACCGAAGGCTCTGAATATTTTTTCTTGTTAAAATGTGTGTTTATGAAAGAAGTTGGCTGTTGGCTGACTTTTTGGATTACTTGTGAATGCCTATGACGCATTGTTTACTTATGAAGGCTAGCTTGGGGCTTGCAGAGACACCTTGGCGCAACTCACCTCACGGCGTAAAAACCACTCGTGTGGGTTGACATGGTAGGTATCGTCCCTCCACGTTGGGTACTTGAGGAGATCAACACATCACCAACCCTCGGGTAAAGGTAAGCCATCGAAAATCCTCAAAAATGCCTGGTAGATACCATCAAAATACGTGTTTTTTCCAGCCAGCTATGTTTTTTAGAGTCTGGAGGACATGTAACAAGCGTTCTTTTGTAAACAACACTTTTATGAAAACATTTGCGAGGCGACGCTGTTTTTTCAAGGCAATCAAAAAGAAATGGCATTCGGACCGGACCACGACGTTTTCCGGCAGCCCGAAAAAAGCCTCCAAAAGAAAGATTAGGGAATCTTTCCGAAGGAAACTGCAGGTTGAAAAATTGTTGTAAATTCGCCCACAGAACATAATTCATGATCTGATTCAACAACGGTAACTTACAATGTCAAAGTTATGAGGAATAAGCCAGATGAGGAGCAAACACTTCTTTATTCCTGACGATCCGAGGAGTAAAAAACACAATGTTCGCAACTCTCAGCACATTCATTTATAACCCTTAAAGATATCGTCACGTTGGGTTCGGGTTCTCTCTATTCCACTGCAACGTCGCGTGGGGCGTTGGAAGTTTTCAAACGATTCTAACGACGTCAACAATCTCCGCGGATAGAGTCGGGTGAACAGTGCGACCGTTGTGGTGAACATGAAGCAATGAGGGGGTTAATAATGAAAGTGATGATGTTGCTAATATGAAATGGATGATAGTGAAAGTGATGATGATGAATGATGATGATGATGATGATGATGATGATGATGATGATGATGATGATGATGATGAATGCCAATAAGCAACAACAAAATTTTAGACGTATCGTAAATGGTGATATATGGTCAATGATGATTGTTAGGAAGAAGATGATGAAAATGAAGTTAAAGTGCTGATTATGATCAGTGTCACCATGATGATGCTGTTGATGTTGATATTTGTGATGGTTTCAAATTTGTGATACCAATCATGATCGTACAAAAAAAAAAAAACATGTTTGGAACCTCTCTGGGCTTCAACTATTGCCTCTGCAAGGAGTAGGACCTACCAAGCTGGCAGCGTTAAATCAGAGGTGTTTACTGTTGGCTGATTCGATACCTTCCGGGCAACTAACAAATCATCGACTCAAACCTGCCTTTCCCACCAGTTTAAATTTAAAGTGTCTGATACCGATACCTTTGTTGGTGAAATGTTTGTTGATCAATCTGATACTTAGTGTTGTCCAATGTCTTTGATTCTTGTTGATTCTGATCTTTGCGGATCATTTATGCTGTCAGTCCTTTCTGGAAATCCCATCATTTTGTCGTGGACCCGTTTTTGCACAAAACCTCTCGGTTTGGAAACGGACCAAGAGAAAGGTTACAATTTCGCAATCATCGCGATCCTAATGCAATGAAGTCCCTCGCAAATTCGGAATGGCTGGAAGTTCAACAAAAACACAAGGTATAGAATATCTGACAGAATTTTCTCTACAAAGCGGGCACATGTGTTCGAATGCACCCGTGATTCAGGATGTCAACGAATATCATATGTGATACACCTTTTGCGATACAAAAAACATGATGACACTTCGCTCTTGCAACAAGCTTTTGTCATCCTTGTAGCTGACTTTTGGGGGGAAGCCTCCAATCTTTCTCTTCCTGGTCTATGGTCATTTCGGGTACACTGGCACGTCATTTCACCTTCCTCCATGGTAAGTCACCAAAGCATCAAGGCACGGTATTTCCCCAAGCGGAATTAAGTTTTGCCAATATGATTACGTATGTTTATTCATCATCACCATTATTATCGTCATTATTATCATCAGCACCATCAACATCATCATCATCATCATCATCATCATCATCATCATCGTCATCATCATCATCATGAGCAGCAGCGCCTACAACAGCAACGGTGTCATGATTATATCTATCATTTTCATAATGTTCTGATCAGTAGCACGTTCATACGCATCCAGTTTCAGTTCTATTGAGCACTGACCAAAACTTTGGTTGTTTTCTGTATATTGGGAATTCTGTTACCTTATTTTGATTATATATATTTATATTATTTACAGATTATGATAGGCCATTATAAGGATCCCCATTAACCAACCACTTACAATGGACTGTCATAGGGATTTGAGCTTTGAACGTTGCTCTATTGCAATACCTCCGCCAATGGTAACGACCAATCTGAAGCGACCGAATGTTAACAACAACCAGCACCAACGACAACAACGACCACGACAACGGCACAACAACGACATCACCGAAACAACAACACTTATGTATTATCATTGCTACTCCAACCATTGTTGGTTTTAATACTGCTGCTGCCATTGGCACTACTAGCACTACGACTACCATGCTCTTTTATTATTCTTATTATTCTTTTTTTACTATTACTATTACTATTACTATTATTATTATTATTATTTTTACTATTACTATTACTATTACTATTATTATTATTATTATTATTACTATTACTATTACTATTACTATTACTATTATTATTATTATTATTATTTTTATTGTTATTAAGTAATGCAACTGGGTTTGTCATTATATACTATTTCTAGCATTACGTATGTTCCTGTTTCTAGCAGTGTTACTGCCAGTACTTTGGATTTTTACTACCACTACTGCTACTATTATTTTTACTACCACCACCACTACCAGTATCACTACCACTAGTACTACTACTATTAAAATGATGACTACTGCTACTGCTACTACTACTACTCCCACTCCTACTCCTACTCCTGCTTCTATTTCTACTATGTCTCTTTTTAACTAATACTATCATTATTACTACTTCCACTACTCGTATTATTATTGCTGCTACAATTGTTACGACTACTGTTTCTACTATGACAGGTACTATTAATTTCATTACTATTCCTATCAGTGTTCGACTAGGACAACGTCAATGGATACAATTTGACTAGTTTGATCATGACCACATCTTGTTACTACATTTCCAACTATGGTTATTATGTTGGTATTACCGATACTACGATTATTTCAATTGTTTTTCAAGATCGCTAGCTCTGGCACCACAACCACCATTGGCAACAGCAACAACCATAACAAGCAACATTTCGCAACCACCGGCGAAACAAGCACCACACTAACAAGGACAAAAAATCATCGCCGCCACAACGGTCCCCTTCACCACCATCATCGCCCTCAGCACCACAACCACCACCAGCACCCCCAGCGCCACCAGCACCACCACCACCAGCGCCACCGCCACACGACCCACCATCCCACAACAATTGCCACCGCCACCATCGCCACCGCCAGCATTCTCACCACGACCGCAGCTCCGCCACCACATGCGCCACCAACAGCACACACGAACTACAAGAAATTGAGTCCAACACGCAATCCTTTCGGAAGCGAAAGGCAAAAGACACAACATATTTCGACAGACAACATACAACATACAACATACAACGTACAACGTACAACATACAACATACATCATACATCATACATCATACATCATCGAACATACAACATGCAACGTGCAACATACAGCAAAGATCCCCAAACAAATCAACATACAATTCACCTAGTGGCGCACGTATGACACTTTAGCTTCATCGGGTCAGACACGAGAATTGCAACATACTCGTACAACATATAACAAATATATTTTCTTCAATTGCCTTGTTTCAAGACAATAAATTTTGATGGCTGGGTGTTTTCTCAGATATTTTTTCGTTCACAAAAATGCAGTTTCAATCCACCCAAAGCCGGCAAAAACCATGTTGGTCATGTCAAACATTTTTGCCTACAGTGTGACAAACGTATCGTATAGATATCCAACCACGAAAAAATCCTACCTATTCGCACTTCGCACCATTAAACAAGTTGATTATTGACGTGATTGCTTGCAATATTTTCCAGTAAAGAAGCACACTTTAAATGGTGAGAAAAAGTTTTGGTGTCCGTCCGTGATGATTTTTTTTAATAAAATAGTATCATCATGTCTCGGCATTAATGTCGTCGATTGCGGGTAAAATATACTAGGGGAGGCGGAATCACATACGATTTTTGTGACAGATGATCCTGAATTTGGTTTGCGGGATTCCATGCAGCCGATTTTCATTGAACAAAGCATTTCCGGAATTTGGCGGTTGTTTTTCAATGTGAGCACGGTATTTTGTCGATAGCAAAAAATCGTCCGGAGAGCGTGGAAGAGGGATAGGAAAAAACCGGCCCTGAGAACTCCAAACGCCAGGTCACGCCTGCACGCCAGTGGCAAGCCCGTTTTAAGGCGCAGGCCAAAAAAAAGTACACATACATGCGGCAAAAATTGGAATGAAACTCAATGTGAGTTCCACACGACGTCATCCACTTCTCTCCATGATCCCATATTTGCGTACCTGCAATACGCCAGAAGTTTAAATTCCCAAGTATGTCGTGGACGGCCCACGCGACGAGCGCCAAAAGGATGCCACGATAGCAAACGTTGAACCCACCGATGTGCAGGTAAAGCGGCAACATGCCTGGCCAAATTCCATTAGTTTTTTCATGTGATGTACGACCATGAATTAGCTTGCATTTGCAATACAATTTCCGACCCGTACATTCCATAGATGAAGCACCTCGTTCCAAGCCGCATGCCAATCAACTGCTATGCACGGACTGCTATGCACGGGTCGCTGGTGGACAACGAGGTCACCACAGCCCTCATGTAGTGTAGAACGTTGTTTGTTTTTTGCTTTGCACCCGCCCGAGTCAAAATCAAAAATTACGACCCCGATCCAAGAAGGACATGGGAAAAATATAGATCCAAAGGTTCCAGACGTTGAACGCCGCATCATTCGGGATTTTTTTGTTATACATAGTGATTCTCCTTTTTTCAATAGCAAACCTACCCCTTGTCCGAAAGTTCCGGGGGAAAGCGCCACTACCACCGGCAGGCGCAACTCCAGTACCAGCAACCCACCACAAAGGCGCAGCCAGGACCAGCCATCACCGACCGAAACCACCGGCATCACCACCCATATGTTTCTTGCACAACATGACCTTGGCGGTCCCGTTCACAAGGCGGATTTTGCGCGCTAGCCGCTAGCAATGCGGTAACACCAATCTCCCTTAGAGACCTTACGCCATCTTTCACTTTCTTTCGATGTGAACATCGACAACATCCAGCGGCAAGATGACCGGAGAATTGAAGTTATTGCAACGGACTCCCTCCCTGGGGAGACGTCTAACTTGCCATTGACAACCTTTGGGTGTCACTTTTTTGTTTCACCTTTAACTTGGGCCAGTGAACCCCGCAGCAGGGCAGGCCGCTATGCCGGAGCTGCAGTCCAGGATGCCAGACGTGCACAAAAAATTCACAAGAACACACATACCCCGAACTCCGTCTCCAGGCGGCGAGGGGGGGTGGCCAAATCCAAGCCATGCTCCTTAAGAGGGGGCTGGGTTCGGCTGGGGGCAGCGGGCTCGCGTGGCATGTGGGCGAGGATTTCGCTGCATGGTGGGAGGAAGCAATCCACGTTGTTGTGGGAGGAGGTGTCCTCGCATAACAAGCTTGCTGCAAGGCGGTGAAGGTGGCATAAGCAAGGAGGGCGGACCATCTTGCGATGAGGGCAGCGGCGACGGCTTGGCGCAAGGGGTCTGGGCTCATATGTTGTAGGTTTTGAAATGGATGTTTTATGGCCAGACAGAGGGGATTTGTTTTTTGGATTGAAGACATGGTCTGCTGTATGCCTGGGACAACATGGCAGATTTGTTCACTATGTATGCACCATCCCAAGGGAGCGGGTTCCTCGAGCATTGTCCCACAATAAGCTCGACGAGTTGGCCGCCCTGCGTACACTTGGCTGTTAATGCCACAAAAATTTAGAATGTTGCAAGTACAAACTAATAAGCAATTGGTGACATCATGCCCACAACACGATTTTCTGGATGAATCAGCTCGATGACTTTATTTCGTCCAGTGACATTCAATGAATTGAAATGTAAATATCGTTTGTTGTGCGTGCCTATTTTTGGCATGCTGGTGTCACTCACTCCCACTCAAGTTTTTTGCAAGAAAGCGGGGGTCCTTTTCCTTAAATGGGATGGCAAATTGTCAAAGTTTGCAACAAACCATTTTCCATTGCATCATGGATCGCTTGTGGCGGCCAAATAACCATCGCGGCAAAATGTTCGGATTTTTTAAACCCTTACCTCATTTCAATTATTTCTTGCCCGTAATTTCCCAAAGCTTCTTCAGGATGATGGGATGGTAGGTTTTTTTTTTGGATGGCGAGTTCGCCCCCCGCCATCGGAAACCATACCGCGATACCAACGCAGACCCGATTTCTAAGAATAGTTGTTTTGCGGCATTCCAGTTGGAATCACAACGAGTTCCCCCTTCCAGTTTTGGAACGATGCAAGGGTCCTGGAACACGGGCCCGAAGTTTCCATAGCAATTGATCATAATTGATCCAACAATCATATCACATGTTGGTGCCCAGTGTCGCAAGCATATGCGCAGCCATTGCCTTTCAAGCGATACGGAATGCAATGGAACATGGTTTGGTTGGTATACATACATTGGAAACAAAGAGCGGCAGCATCATTGTTGCATGTATTTGTAATTTGCGGATGTAAATTTGATCTTGCGGCAGCATACATACAATATGTTTGTCATTTTTTCCAAGTGGATGCGCTGCCGGGATGGTGAAAGCAGGCAACGTTGGCTACGAGATGTGTGCGTGTTGTCGTTTGTCAGTTGTCCTAATGACGAAAATAAACGCCGAGATTGATATTGAAACATTATTTGTGCCCGTCCGTGGTTATAGTCCGTTTTTTCGTTTGTGGCTGGAGACCGAACATCATTATTCTCTGAAATTTTGGCAATAATTAAGGAAAATATGGATGTTTTGTGTCCGTGCTGCCATAAAGACAAGTTGTTTTTCGGATGATGTTCCCCCCTAGTCATTGAGACAAATTTTCAACACGACACGAACAAACATGAACACCTTCCATAACGCATCTTGAATTCAATCCAATGCCCATGTTTCCCCCCTATTTTTTCCTTCCATGAAATTTGCCAGCTGTTATTTCGTGCAAGGTGGCAAACGGAAACGGGAAGAAAACCATGTGGTGGAGATCAAATGGTCCAGCGAGGGCCAGGCCAGAAAACCACGTCCAATCCATGGGCAGTGTCATGTTTTAAGCATGGTCAGGTACTGTAGATAGTTACATGGATTTTTTCATGTTTTCCGGCAGTAAAGTAATGAAAAAAAATCATGGGTCGTTCGGTAAGAAACTGAATGGTTATATATGGATATTCAATTCCATCCAAACCTTTTTGATGAAACATGAATATATGGCATGTTTTTCTATCGCGTTGCACTCGGATCCTCCACGTGGGTAAACTCATTGGATGTTTCTTAATATAAGATATACATTTGGAATTTGAATGGTGTTTTTCATATTTATTGATTTGTTTTTGCGTTTTTGTTTTGATGTTCGAATTTCATTTTCCATGACACTTGCTCATGTGTTTGGGTTTCATACGATCGTTCATTTATCTTGTTTTGTATGTTGTGGCATGGTCACCTTGGCACCATTTCTTGTCCGAAATTTTCCAGGATCCACCGTCCAGAAACGGCATAGTTGGCAGCTTAAAATTGGGGACCTGTAGATATAGCTTAAGTTTGCGAAGCTGTTGGTGGCATGCACTTGCAGGCACAATGTACATCAATGATATCAATGGTTTCCAAAAAGTGCGCGGCTACTTTGGTGGTTGGGAGGTATGGCAAGAACCATTGTCATAAATCACTTACACTGAACCAACACAAAAAATGTAAAAGTGTTGATGTGATTTGATGTGGCAATACGATTTGCGAGGTATGATTTTGTACCGTTTTTGTTGTGGTAACATTTTTTCACTGATTTGATGAAAATCGACCCTGCGGAGTCCCAAACATACCTATCTAACGTCATAGAAACTTAAAATGCAATTCGAAAAACAAAACGCACATTCAATTTCATTTACACTCCGGTAAACTAACATGACAAATGTAAAATGGACTCTTGGAATATGTATGTTCAATTGAAAATGGTGATATCCCATTTGCTATGTTAATTCAGCAGTTGGTATTTTATATAAGTTCCCCGAAAGTTTCTACATGTTTGGCAGTAATCCAACCACGCTCAGGCCTTATGGGACTTCCAGGCCAAAGGCGAGAACCTTGCGGCAAAGAAAATTTATGAGGAACCGTGGGCATGTCTGTGTGTGTGTGGAAGCATATTTCTTCAAGTCCAGGCGAATGGTGTTGTTTATTCCCAGAGGATCCATGTATTATTTTCCTACATCTGGTTGATTTGTTGGCAAATAAAAATGTAGGTACATGTACTATGCATGGATCCTATGGGACCTACATTTTTTTGAACATAATTTCCGAAGTTATTTTTCGACACTACAGTATTCGCCTTGTTTCTATCAAAATATCTCAGGTTGAGCCATCTCATATTGGAAGATTAATTCTGGTGGTGCATTCCTGGCCACAACCTGCCCGTGCGTCACGGTGCATTCACTCATGGCAAAGAAAGGGGACAGTTTGGAAGAGAGCTTGGACTTCGGGTCAGGAGGATCTGGGTTGGAGCAAGGAGGAGGTTTGTCAAGGAAGCGCGCTTCCGTGATTAGAGCCTTGAAGAAGACCTTCAGGAAAAATCCTCGGAAACTTTGGCAGGTCATGGAAGGCAACATGGCGGACGACTTCGATTTGAGAACAGCTCAGCCCAATGCCCCAGGAGCAACATTCAGTGCAAGGGGGTGGGCCGAACACAGAAGCAAGATACAGGGCTACCCCCGTACAGATCCGTACAGTAAGGGCTGTATGGGGGGTAGCCGGCATTCTGGATTCGATTCGTGCTGGCAACATCGACGAAGCAAGGTGCAGATGTCTCATCATGCTGAGGCGAATGAGGGAATGAAGGAATGTCGCAACATGCACGATTTGGAGGTGACCCGAAGACTAGATGCATTGAAATTGTTTACTGTTTGTGTTGTGGCAAGCTTGGTTGGACTCATGTTGGGATCACATGTGAACATCAAACAACATATGATAAAACTTTTAAGTGGACACCCCCAAATATGTAAAAATGACACTTTTGTTTGGGCACATCCATTGCATTGCGGCACTGCAATTTGAATTGCACAATGGTGTCTTCACTTTTTCTACGTGGTGAATTCACAGCAGGCAGAAGATCCATCATCACCTCTTTGGGAAACCTGAATTCATGCATGTGTCCTCGCACGATTCAGCATCATTTGCTTCAAGAAGTTGCAAGGTGACAGGGATATGTTTTCCAAACGCTACGTTCCACCTCAAACAAAGATGCATTTTTGAACATGTTTGATTTGTCTATACCGACATTTTTTCCAATAAAATTTAAACCAACTACAGGCCACAACGAAAAACCACACCTGGATCCTGTGGGTACGGAAGTTTGTTCATTTTGATCCTTCCCTTCCCGCGGAAGGAACCAAACCCTCGGACAGAGCCTGCTACTCAGAATCTGCTGGCAGTTCCGGCAGCTGCGACTCCCAAAGTGCACATGTCACCTCCCGGCAAATCCTACGAATACTTGGGCGGGTTTTCACATGTGTTTTTATTGTGTGTTTAAACGGGGTTCATCCATGCTGGCAACGGCAGGTGTTTCGGCCATCGGCTCGGTTTGTGGGAAGCAACTTCTTATGCATGAAGTTCCGACATAAAATTGTGGGAGCATTTCCTTGTGTTTCCATCATACGTTCATGTGAAGGCGAGTTCCATCATAATGGATGCATTGTATCCCACATTAACCATAAAAATCCACCGTTCACGCAGGCAAAAATACATACCAAGGCCATGGACGGTATTGACTGGCTATGGCATGCTGGAGTTGCATTATGCAGATGTTTCCAACATGCGGATGAAATATGAAGTATTCGTGAAATCATTCACAATGCCTCCACATTTCAGCGTGTTACATTTGCCAAAAACATGCATGCTGATATTTAAACAAGGCTTTTGGAAACTGGAAACCACTTTTCTGGGTGGTTGTTTAAACCATTTTATTTTCACCCCTACTTGGGGGCATGATCCAATTTGACGATCATATTTTTTCAATGGGGTTGGTTCAACCACCAGCTAGATTTGAAACACGGCGATTTTGATGATGCCCATGCATGTATCAATGATATATTATACCTACATTTACCTACGAATTAACAATAAAAATCAACCATTCATATGGATGTTTCCAAAAAATAGTGGTACCCCAAAATGGATGGTAAAAAATAATGGAAAACCCTATTGAAATGGGATGATTTGGGGGTACAACATGTACCACTATTTTTGGAAACACCCATGTAGCTATGAATATACCAAATCCCACGGATTACCCTCATGTTTTTTTTTTCCATGCTCCGGACCTTGCTTTCGCTTGGCTTGAAACCCCGAGGCGAAGGCGTGCGTCCTTGATGCAACGGTAACTTGGGAAAGCTTTGAAGATCCAAGGGTTTTTTTAGTTGGAGTTTATAGGTTGCAAATAGATACCCAAACACTAATATGTGGGTGTTTCCAGAAATAGGGGTACCCCCAAATCATCCATTCTAATAGGGTTTTCCATTATAAACCATCCATTTTGGGGGTACCGCTATTTTCGGAAACACCCATGTATGGATATGTATGGATATCTCTGGTGGTTGGTTTCAAATATTTTTTTCATTTTCACCCCTATTTTGGGGGAGGTGATCCAGGTTGACGAATCAAATGGGTTGAAACCACCAACTAGATATGTATGGTATATTTACCCTCCAGGGAACTAATAGAATATCCCCTCTCAATAGTAGTTTTGAAGTTTTGAAGATGATTTTCCTTGTTCGAAAGGTGGGATATGTTATGGTGTATTTACCTGCACCTTTTGAAAACGGCTGGAACTTGAAAATGTCCACAGATTAAAAGGAAACCTATCTACAAACCTTCCACTTTTTGGGTTCCATATTTCGGGCGTGTACATTTGGGAATCCAATCTTGAGTGGTAAATCTGGGTGAATATGCCATCTAGGTGGTGGTTTCAAATATTTTTTATGTTCACCTCCACTTCAGGAAGATTTCCAATTTGACTAATATTTTTAGATGGGTTGAAACCACCAACCAGCAATACATTGAGTGTTTTAAGATAAACAAATTGCCGCGTCGCCATGTTTTCCCTCCGATGCAATAAATAGAAGTTTGATGGATCCATCCGTGTGATATCCATGTGGCCCATATGGCCTTCGTGGTAATTTTTCCTTGGTGTTGAGTATTCCCGGAAATACCCAGATGCTCCATGGGACTGGAACATTTGCCTACATGTTCCATAAAGTTATGCCATTCATGTATACGTAAATATTCCAGTCCCATGGATCATCGGGTGGATATGGCCAATCACGGATGAGTTAAAGAGAGATTTTGAACCTATCTGGATGTTTTTCAGACCGCGGAAACTTACCGTATGTGACGCGTCTTATGACCTTGACCTACTTGGTGGTTTTTGTTTGAAAGTTTCCCAGTTTCCAAGAAATTTCCAACCGTCGGACCCACTGAAGAAACGGAAACCTGGCCCTATACCTGAGTATCCAATAGCTCGATCGCAACTTACTGAACGGGGTCCGTTGGTAAGGTCCCGTTCAATTTCTTCGGAGTGCCTGTTTGTTGTAGGCATCCATTGGCCATGTTTTCTCGCCGGATTTCTGAACCGTCAGAAGTATCACTTGTTGTTGTTGGTGGTTTGTAAAGTCCACGACTAAGAAAAATTCATAGAATGTTTTAATTTTGAGACAGTGTTCAAACATGCTTGTTGAAACCGAGGTTTCGGGCGGACTATGCTGATGTTTGCAAGGAGGTGTGGCCAAGGTAAATGGTGAACAAAATCATTGAACTATAAAGGAACACTTCTAGGATTTTAGGATCCATGGGACTGATATATTTGCCTACATTTGGTTGATTTTTATGGCAAATGTAGATAAATGTGCCATACATGGATCATTTGGGACATACAAGATGTCTTTTCAATTTTTTGCCCCAGAGTTTAACACTTCGCCCCTAAAAAATGTTGGTTGGAAGACTAGTTTCATTTTGGGATGGCAAATGTTCAGTGGCTATGTTAAACTTCCATGGAGTATTCTGGTGAAATGACCTTGGCAATGCTTGCCATGTTGCTGGTCCCCAGTCACTATGGCCCGAACGCGACATCATGTTGGAATGGAAAGGTGGATGCTAAATGTAAGCATGGCATGGTTGGCAGAAAAGCGGCGGGAATGCTAAAAACCTGAAAGTTGTTATGTTGTTTTTTTTACAGGTGATTAGGCTTTCAATTGAAACCGTGTGACAATGAACGTTATGTTGGCTTGTTTAGATGCACCAACTTGATTGAAGCAACAACTCTCGTCGATGCATTGTTGTTGGTTTAGTGATACGTGATGCATGGTAATATCACTAGCATTGGATCCGTGATATCCATGTATGGTTTATTTACATACTTTTACCTCAAACATCAACCAAATGTAGGTGAATATACCATACATTCCCATACGTTACATGGGTTAGGCTGTGCATATACTCTCAAGATTATCCCCTCGGGATAGTCATGAGAGGGTTTGTTGAAAGAAATTCTACACCAATCCTATGCCCTTAGGCCCTAATCTAATCAAATTCATCCAACATTTGCCAATTTCACAGTTACCCAAAAATAAAACATTGACTCAGCCAATGGTTATCATTTAAACTTCTTGGGATTAGATACATATTTAGTAGGAAAATTAAAGTTTAAACTTTTCATTTTCAAGTGTAGATGCCAAAACGGTATCTTTTCAACGGACTTTCCCATGACACTGCGGGTGCATGGGAATCGGTGGATGGGCCGAATCGGGTGTTGGTTAAAGTTTAAACTTTTATTCTCTGATCCGTTGGCTGGGTAAGAACATGTTTTCCTTGGATTTGCTTGGCCATGATTCCATGATCCTTGGAAAACAGTTCAGACTCAACATATTCTCCCAAATGGTGGTTCAAAAAACGGTGATTCAGTGATTTACCATAGTACCCAACACAAAAACAATACAAAACAAAATCCAAGATATAGATGTTATAACCCCAGTTATCCAAATTCTATTTTTGGCCATGTATTATAGGGAACCCCACAAAAACTTATAACCCTCAAAAATCACCACCTGGATCCGAGGTTGACTGACTCGGGTTGCACCGACGTTGAACCGCCAGGTGTTAGGATTAGAAACGCCTCCCGCTGATTCCATGGATCGATGGTTGTTGGAACAGTTGGCACAACCAGGAGGCGCCAATCTCAAGGACGTCTCGAGGTGTTCAGGAAGGTGCTGTATGAAAGTCTTGCTAAGGTGCCATTATTTCTTAGAATTTTCCAACATACCCTTCCAATTTTTGGGTTGCATATTTCGGGGGTGTACATTTGGTAATCCAATCTAAAGATGGTAAATCTGGGTGAATATGCCATCTAGGTGGTGGTTGCAAAGATTTTGTATTTTCATCCCTATTTGGGGAAGATGAACCTATTTTGACTCATATTTTTCAAATGGGTTGAAACCACCAACTAGGAAATTTTCCAACATACCCCCGGAACATACCCCAACACCCCTGTGTTTCAAACAGTTGATGAAGGGATCTTCCGTTCATTTGGGGTTTTGGGGATGCTTGGTGGGGTATGTTGGGGTTGGGTTCTCTTAGAATATTTGGGGACATTTAGCCCGGGTCACCAGATCTTTGATTCAACATCAATTAGCCAGCACCTTCCAAGGGTGACAATGAAACCCAAAAGGGATCGTGAATTTGACACCCTTAGGAACTTGGATTTGTTGTTTTTATATATAAATAGATGTTTTTTTTTCAATGAATTGTATGGTAAATCCACCATGTTGAAACCCACCATTTGGGATTCAAGGATTCCATATGTTTTTGGTTCGGAACACTTTCTCTATTGGCACTTTTTTAGCACATCCAAGGCAAACATTGCAGGCCCAGGAAAACGGAACGGCGTCGTTTTACTCAAGAGACACATCCAACCGGTTTCACCCAGGCGGTCCAGATCCATTGATACCACGACCTCGCATTGCAGACTCTTGGTTCTCGTAAGGAGTGGTTTTTTTCGTTCGCGCCTTGGGCAACCTTTTTTTTTAAAATACAGATGGCAACCAAACATTTTGCCCCAAAACATCTGAAATGTTGCCTTTTGGGGTTGATTTTTTTGGAGCTTATACTATTATTTAGCTTTTGGGTTTGGTTTGGGTTTTTTGTTTGACGTTTTTTGGAAGGAAACCTCTTGATTCATTAAATGTTCAACATCAAACTCTGAGAAATCTGGGAACAACCTTTAAAGGTTTTTTTTCCAAATACCCGGGACCCTGAAACTAACAGCCAAAAGCACCTTAAAAATTCCTGGATGGTTGGTTCAGATGAATCTCCTTCTGGGATGGCCTCTTTGATGTGAGCCAACATGCCACCAGACAATGAGACCCTCCTTATGTGCATGCTTATTAAAGGAAGATCATGTTTTCATATGTTTTCTCTGGAAGGTTGGATTTTTGATGGCTCAAAAGGGCGGAATGCGGGCAGAAAAAGGTGTTTCCAGTTGTTTGGTGTTTTAAAGCCTACTACTTAGATATTTGTATTGTATTTTTCTGATTCTTTTCCGTTCTCATCTTCAGAAATCATCGCTGTAGCTGTTGGTGCTTTTACTACACAGCATGCCCTTGCAAATTTGTTGTTTTCAGCTCCTGTAGCGCCAAGTATGCTAGGCAAAGAGCCATAAAACATGTTGCTGCCACACATGCTGGCATAGTTTGGCACAAACATCAACTATGCTGAAGTTTGTATACCAAAACATGAAATTACGGACATTATAGCAGTACTTTTGACGTGGTTCAAGATTCAACATCTTACAGTAGCTTGGTCTTCTATGACATGTGTTTTTTGCTTAAAAAAAAGTTTTCTCAAAAAAAACACCTCCCACACCTCGAAAAAACTCACATTTTTGTTGGCCCCTTTCGCCTTGGCACCTCGAATGGCGGGGTTGGCGACTTCACCAGATCTGAAGGATGAGGTGGAGCAACTCTGCAGTTCATGGGCCACAGCGCGGATGCGTACCATCAGCTTGGAACGACAACTTTTTTTGAAGACGCAAGAGGTGAGGAAGTTGTGAGTTATGTTTGTTCGGCTTTTTTTTGCCTGAGTTTTTTCCCCGAAAAATGGGATGGATGGGTAGATTTTTGGAGATCTTCCAAAAAATGTGCGTTGTTTGTGTTTGGTCGGTTTTTCAGCTGCCGGAAAAAAGGGGGGGTAGGTTGATGATTCCTTTTGCACGAAAACCACCCAAAAAAAACATGGTGACATGATGAGATTTGAAATGGGGTTAAAAATTGTGTGTTCGCTTAGATTTCTCATGAGCTGAAGGAAACATCAGCTCTTAGGGTGGTCAAAAATTCAAAAATGTGCAGATGTAGTGGAGCTATCAGAAGGGCAGGGAGCAAGAAAGATGTTGATACTTGGAAGGGAGGCAGGGAACCCATAAGCGTTCAGCAGATAAGGGGCCTTTGGAGCTACCACCAGTGACTCCTTGTGGCACATCCATGCTGTATATCTCGAGGATCAGATGTTACTTGAAGACTGTATAATGTTTTTGTTTGTTGTGATCTTGGATCACTCAATTCAACACATGATTTGGTTAAATGTCATGGTCCTATCATTTAAAATTGCGGTTGCTGCCACAGTGGGACCGTTCTCAATTTTGAAGTATTTGTGATTTTTTGACAGCACCTAAAAACGGCTGGTGGATCTTCGGATCTTTCTTCAGTACTGGTGGGGGTGTTCCTAGCCGTCACATTTCCAATGTCACCCAGTTTTCTTCCACAAGATGGATGAGTAAAAACCCATGACTAGGTGGGGGTTTCAAAGATTTTTTATGTTCATCCCTACTTGGGGAAGATTCCCATTTTGACTGATATTTTTCAAAGGGGTTGAAACCACCAACTAAATGACCAACCCCTTGAAAATTCAGAAGTTGTTTCCACCAAAACGGTAAGGTGGTGTTTTTCTGTCCGAAACCTCTGGGACAGTCCTCCTAGTTCTCAATGTCACACAAGGGCTACAGAAATCCTTCCAGACGGAAAAATCCTCATAAGCACATGCATCTCAAAAAGAAAACATACATCCATGAAAACTAAGATGACAACATGGGAAAATCCATGAAAATCACCATTATTCAATAGGAAATGCAGCATATACCTCTTCATTCTGCTGCTGGGATTTTCCAGCCATTCACTAATTTTTCGGGTGGTGGTTAAGAAATCCTCGGCCCGGCCCATTGGACACAGGCCATTGCAAAGTCTCAAAAGAAAAACAGTTTTGAAAAGGAACGAGTCACCGTGGAGCTTGAAGATCTGTCTGCTGAAGTGGCATATGTTGAAAATCGGAGACCTGGAAGTGGACGGGTGGTTTTTCAAAAAAAAAATTAACGGAATTTTTCAGCCCCTGAGGAAATGATCCAATTTGACTTGCGCATTCTTTCACATGGGTTGAAACCACCAATTTGTTGTTCTTTGAGTCGGGGGAGTGTGTGGTAGAGAGGAGCAGTTTTATGAGGAAATGTGCCTATTAAATGACGAGCAAATGAGCAACAAGGTGGGGTTGACCACCAAACAGTTGTTGTCTCAAAAATGGATCTTTGTGAAATAGGAAGAAAAAGGCTTACTGAAAGAAACAGTGATGCAAATGTTCATGCCTGAATGCCAGATACATTGGAGTTTCTTGTTTGAGAGACTTACATCTTTTGAAATAATGTTCAGGTTGATAAATTCAGATATGTGGTAGTTGTATGCAGTTTTCTAAGGGGAGGGACCTCCTATCAAAAGGGGTTGAAGAAAAGCCTTGTGGTTTATCACTGCCCTAGCCGCTGGCCGGAGAAACCTTCAAGGTCGCTTTTTCAACCCGAACTAAGGATACACATCACCAAGGACAAGATGAGGTCGCTGATGGCGCAAATTCAACATCTGGAAGAGCGGAAGACCTCATTGGAGACGCATCTGGCGGAAGGTGGTGTTTTTTCCAGCCCTTCTCGGAATGATTGGCAACCACCTGAGTTGCGTATAGCTACGAAGGAGATGGGGTAAGAATCAGAAAGATTTGTGGTTAGCATATATCAAAATTGGATTTTTTAAACAAAAACCATTGAGAAAAAAAAACATGGAATCCACCACTACACCAAATTTAGCTTGGTTTTTTTGGTGTGTAAAAATTAAATAGTAGAAACAAGTTTTGATTATAAGTTTGGTGTTTAGAGCAAGGACTCATCCTGAATTTTTCAAAAACAACACAAGGACATCGATGGAGGAGACCCAGATTCGGGCTACTTGTCCGTTTCGAAAGGTACCAAGCTCCTTGTCACGGCTCCTCGGCCCAAGTTGTCACACTGGATAATTTTTCAACTCTGGCCAATTTGCATTGCAAGTACGAAACTCGCATAATGCATCATAAGCTATAGAATACTTTGTGTTTAACCATGTTAAACATGTTTCTATATGTTTCTAGCAAGTACGGTTGTGTAGGATGCAGTTGAACATGTTCAATTTCTTCAGTCAAGACTTAACAAAGCTTAGGCCTATCATGGCCGGAAACTTTCGATGTTTACTTTACTTATGTCATGCCTAAAGTAATTGTAGGATTTTTGTAGGTCGTTTCTTGCGATTTTGTTGGCAAAAAAGGCAAACTTAGAGAAATACATCATTGCTAAAAGCTGTTTTTGCAACTGCAAGGTTTTGCTTGCAAAATTTTAATTCTTTGGAGATGTTGAAACCTTTATTTCCACTGGCGGACTGGAGAATGCCCCGTTATCCAGGGTACTGTGAACTGGCTACTCGGGGATTCATCACAACTTGGATGATATATCCCATACCATCCATGTGACTTTTGTATTTACCTATACTAGTTTACTACTGGAATTTCAACCAAATGTATGTAAATATGCCAGTCCCATGAATCCTATGGGTATTAATTTAGTAGATACTTAGTTAGTAGATATATACTGATATAGGTACTGTCAGACATGTAGTGTTTTTTCTCACCATCATTTTTCGCAACTTGTATTGAATGTATATTGATTCTATAACTCGACATGTCATGCGTTTTTCTTCTCCAAAACGGCAAAAACGGTGGGTTTCCCCAAAAAAAAGGCCGGTCACCCCAAGGAGTTGGAAGACGACGCCTATTATGGTAACGTGTTGGAGGATCCTCGCAACTGTGGCTGGTTTCCGTGTGCTGCTACCAGTCCTTTGCCCTAAAACCCAGCCCTGCAAAGGTAGACAAGTGACAGGCTGAACCAACTGTCCAGTTAGATGGCCGTAGGGTCCGACTTGGTGCGGTTCACCGTTTACGCGTGAAGTTCAGCAAAATGAGTTGCCAGAGGGTTGTTGTGGAGTCAAACTAGCCTGTGATATTGGGATCTTTATGTGTATTGGTAATGAGGAGCTATGCATTTGGAAGCCAGGAATCCTGAAAATCACAGGGCCAGTAGAAAATTTGGAGGAGTGTTGGACCTGGACCAAGGATTTGGCTAAACGTGGTATCCACCTTTGACCATTAGCGAGGGGTTTCGGAATTAACACTCAATGTATGGTGTCAGCAGTATTTGCCCAAGCACCCATAAAGATTAACCAAATGGGAGTAAATGTACTACACATTGAGTGTTTGGGATAGTTACCTTTATTATCCATACTTGGAGATTGAGTAAGTGGTTGATGGGGCTAAGTGAGTTGAGATATTAATCATAATCAAATGATACTGCTGGTTACTACTGTTGATGGACTAAACCAGTTGAGATATCTTAAATCTCAATGAAACAAATGGGAGATACTCCATGTTCAACTGATTCTTTTTGGACTTCGATGCCAAGTGGGTGCCTCGATTCAGATTTGTGACGAAAAGGGACCCAAACCATGAGTTTATGTCATTGGATGATATCAACTTGACAAAAACAGAGGTGTTGAAAGCTGTACCGGTGACCAGGCCTAAACATAGAATATAGAATTGGATACACAATCAAACGCAAGTAGTTTCATAGTTTCAGTCTGCCTGATCCAGAAAAATGCTATAACTTTAGATAGTCTTAGACTCTCTCCTTCCCATCTAACGTTTGATACACTACCCTGATTTCGGTTCAGGATACATAAAGGTTCTATGGCCAACGGCCGAGCGCCTGAATCGAAAAGTCAATCGATTTCGATTGGAGTGATTCAGTCAGATTCGTAAGGAATCCTCGCGAGTGCTTCTACGAGAACTTTTGGCAGAGGTGTGGTTGTTTGGTGTTTGGTGCGAAGCGGGCACCCGATTGAAACATTTCGACTGGGAGCCTTCACATCTTTCCAAATCGTTTCAAATTGTTTCTCAAAAACTAGTTCATGTGGCAGTGATTTGCATTGATTTCTCGATTGTTATGTGCATGTGTGTTCTCAAGAGCTTCTTTAGTCAAATCAAAACAACACTCAAAACAAAGTGGCAAGGTAGCCAAATGTGGGTACAAGAATTCTTGTAAAGTCTTCTCATGTTCAAGCTTCATGAAGGATCATAATTATGCTTTGACCGCTCAACAAGAAGAATCTTGATGACAATTCTCCTATGTTTTGTTTGATGCTTGTTCCACAGCCACCAGTTTTGGCCGTTCACCGCATTGTAAGTTAATTTTTTTGGGGGGGAGGAAGAACCTAAACAAATTATGTGTAGAGATATGTTTGTTTTTGACGAGTTTTCTATTTAGCCTTTTGTTTTTTGCATTGACTTAAAGGGTTAACTTTATGCAACTTGGTTCTTATGCCAAGGAATTTTCAGGGTCAAGTTTTTTTAACCCCACTTGGCAACCGATGGCCTGGGGAAGATCAACCGATGGCAGGGGAATTTCATAGACAATAGTATGGTTTGCATCGAATGTCTTCAGGTTTGATGTGTTTTTGGTGCTTTACAGGTTTATTTTTGATTGTACCTTCAACCTGGCATTACTCGGAGAATTAGATCAGGTTTTTGCTTCCTACTTGGAGAGAGAGCGCGACACCCATGTGGCTCGTGTTCAACTGGGTTGAATCAACCACAACCGCAAGCTGAGTCACCTTTGGTAGATGTGCCAACTGGAAGCTGGTCGAAGACTTACCGTGAGATTCCAGGATGCAACCAATGTGGTGCAATGTGCAGCTGATGCTGCTAGAGGCATTCCTTCAAGACCAGCATGCACTCAAGCACCTGAGCTGTGTCCAATCATCCCGCATCCACGACTCTGACAACTGGACAAATCTTGCACAAAGAAGTGAAAGCACCAGTGGTAAAAGAGCGCAAATGAAAAGGCAGCACAGCAAGCAGAGAAATGTGCAAAGTTCGTGTTTTGGATGATTCCAATAATGCAGATTGTGAAATTGCTCTTTGGGGAGCATTGTACTCAAAAGTGACCTTAGATTTTAGATGATGTTGGAAAGGTGCTTTGCTTTTGCTGCCACGTCAGCCCAACTTCAACCGCAAGCATCACCTTCGATCTTGGAAGATTGAAGATATTGTTGATGGAAGAAATCCTGCACCAGTTGCCCGCTATTTACAAGGCTTTATAATCTTTATACATCCCAGGTGGTTGTTTGGGATTTCTTCCATCAACGGTATTGAAGCATTTTGTGGTTCCAAAGTGGAGTATCATCACCACGTCTCGACCCACCATGATTTGACCTCCCCAAAAGGTAGCACAGGTAAAAAGTAGACTCTGGAGTCACATTGGGGCCGATAGGGCGCGCCTATAAGATACCTAAACTACATATCGTATTGCCTAACATTCAGAAATGGATTCAAACAGCATTTGGAACGTGTAAAAAACTACCAGGATACAAGATGAGCCCTGGCCGAAAATGAATTAGGTTTCACGGAGAGTTATTTCACCCCGAAATCAGTGGAGAGATGGGGCCCCAACTTGTACTTCGATGTCCCAGGATGTTAGTATATAGATGGTTAGCAAGTGGGTTACAACCCCAATATACCCCATTTATAAGTATAGGTTATAACCCACTTAATTACTAACCATTTGCTAACTTCCTGGAACATGCCAGTACCTGTATATAACTGGTTCCCTGGGGCCCACTGTGTAGGAACTACCGGTTTCAGCTGGTCTTATCCCTGTCAAGTGTTGTCTACCCAGAACCGTGTCGGGTCACAGGTTCCAATGCGCTGCCATTCGCGGGTGACCGGGAGGCGTGGTTGGTGAAAACCACCATGACTTGGATAAGGCTGAAAAAGCCGAATGCCAGGTCGTCATCACTGAATCACCCAATTTCCAACTAATAATGGTGTTACAGTATATACCATCAAGAAAGTGGGATTCCACTTTTCAATACAAATGCCGTGAATCACACCCAAATTGACTTTATTTAATCAGCACCGAGCTTTATTGATTTTATCATTTTCCCGAATTTACAACTTTCAGGACCTAGGATTTTTCCACCCCGGACAAAAATCGAACTGCCGAAGGTCAGAATCAGGATGGTTTCAGCTGGTTATGAGGACTCCCCATAAAAGTGGGATGAGTTTATCCCCACAAAAAGTGGAGTTTAGACCCCTATATTGGACTAATATTATATTTAATATATGTATATATATGGCCATGTATATATATATATATATTCTTCATACTGTTGATGGTTTCAGAAATCCGGTGATCACCAGTTGAGCTTGGTATACCCACATTTCCCATGATTAACGATGGGATATTTGATACATTTTTGCAGGTCGTTTTTTCCGGATTTCCGGTAAAAACACTTCCAAATTCGGGCTCCAAACGTCCCAAAATCTTCGTGAAGAAAATCTGGTGGTTAGCTCAACTGGTAGCTGGTCCTGAACGGGAAGGTATCATGGAAGGGAGCTAAGCATAACAGCGATGAACGGAGCCCTTTCTCGGTACCAATTCGAATCGAACATCGTATCTTTAAAGATGTTTTTCATGTCCACCGCAGAAATTCCATCCAATTTGACTCTACAAAAAAAGGTTTGAGTTGAAAACCAAAAAACTCAATAAAAAACACAAACTACAGTTTGTAGTGTTGCAGTCCTTGGTTTTTGTTTGGTTCCAGGGATAAAAATAGCGACAACAACGGACCGCCGGACCGCTGAAGTCGGGGGTCTACCTTGAGAGGCCTGCCTATGATCAACTGCAGAGGCTGGGATCACTAAGGGCATCTCAACCGAGGTTTGCCCCTCCAGATATGTGGTGTTTCGCATTGGAGCATTCTATGAATCTATTAAATAAGTTTTGGTAGCTACTAGGTTTGGTGATTGCTATGGCAGTAGTAGTTCCAATACTTATTCAATAAACACTTACTAAGATAGCTTGTGGCGCTTCCCAGGAGTGTTTAGCTCTGTAGAGACTAGAAAACCAACATTGTTTGCACATACAACACATCTATATCTATATGATATCTTTGTATTTGTTCATATCATTTTTAGCAGTATTTTAAGACAGAAATATGACAGGTCTTTCCCATGACAAAAGGCCCCTTTTGTATCCGAAAACGGCAGGTACATCACTCGGGCAAGGACCTGGCTTTCTCGACTACAGGATGACTGGGCTGTGCTTAGTGATGAGGAAATGAGCAATCAGGTGGGGGTGGTTCGCACCAACCAGATAGCAAATTAAACATGAAACAAGTGGAGCATAAAGATTCCATGGAAGTTTTCTACACCTCCTCCTTGCATACATTTGAATTGATGTATTGTTTATTTTGATATATATATATATATATTTATGAATATACATATATAGCTTCATTCTTTGATACTTAGTCAGCATTCATGTCACAAGTCTTCTGCAAGTATACATTGTCTGCAGTTCTCCAATCTTTTGGAAATCGTCACTGATGTTTTATTGAAATATGGACGCTGTTAAATTGTTGTTTCTTGCTTATTTAACAGGGGTCCTTTTCCAGCGATGGAGTTGTACAATTGCGTAGCTAATTTGCCAGGGAGTAAGAGTTTCGTGGCATGCACTTTTCCGTCGTAGCAATTACATGGACCATCAATATAGAAATGTTGATTCTGTTGGTTTGATTCTAGCCACAAGTCATAGCTTACCCTGTAATACCCTGTAGATGTTTGATGTGTTCACATTTATAGATCCACAATAAAATATAGATAAGGTGATTCAAGCCGTGACCTTTTTATCCCCTAGTGGGAGGTCACTTAACCTTTGAAAGGGTCACTTAACTGGGTGGTGGTTTCAAATGTTCACCACGATCCTTGGGGAGATGATCCAATTTGACTAATATTCTTCAAATGGGTGGAAACCACCAGCTAGTCAACCATCTTAACCATCCCAAAAAGGTCACAAAGAATTGCCAGGTACAAGACGCCAAAAGCGGACAGAGATCACCTTTCCGGCTCGAACTAGTTGCTGCTTTTTAGGACCTTCAGTGGGTCGACAATTCAACAATCAAAACCATCCAACAACGCAAGCAGATAGGTTGAGGGTTATAGGGGCCAACCCCACCATTTCCCATATATGAAGAGTTGGTTCACCCAGTAACTGTGCCTATGTGCATCTAAAACAACTCAGGAGTTTTTTTTTGGGCAGCTTAGTGATAGATGAAAAATCCACCCATGGCTGCAATGATTCGAGAGTGCTGCCAGAGATCTAATGATCCTGGTGGTATCCCATATCCATGGATCATGAGGAAGTTGCAGGCAAAAAGTCTTAAGGGGTTCACACCTCAACTTTGCAGTTTTTTATTTACAATGCCAGTGCATTTTGGCAGAAGCTCGAAATTCTTAACATCAGCTATGTTCAGAAAACGGCCAAGGGCAAGGGCCTCAAGGGCCCTTGGATTCCAGCTATTTGACGTTTTGGATCCTGTAGCTGAAGGCGCGTGTAAAACCCCTCGTGTTTCCTGATTTTGGAACCGCCATGGAGGAACTCTTGCGATGCTTGGCTGGCGGAAGCGGAAATGGGTGATTGCACGCGCTTCAAAATAATGATGTAATGTGTATATCATTGGAGCTTGGTTGGTATATCATTGGAGATTGGTTAATGTTGGCTATATTATGCCCCCCTTACTTACTAAATACATCTAATTATTTGTTATAGCCTCTAAGGATATCCCAGCAGATGCAGTACAAGAGAAGCCTTATTTTGGAGTATGTTTTTTGTTGAGTTGCCATATCGTTACCCCGAATAACTATATGGTGTCTCTCTACATCCGGTCAGGAGCCATCGGGGTAACCGCACCATTTATTGCTCGGCATCCACTTACTAGTAGCTGGTACCAACGGAAGGAGGCAAAGGTCCAGGTGGGTGTGGTTCAAAATCTCTCGATATCTCATAGGGAGCGATTTGGAGTTACTTTTGCATGTTCCTAACTATAAACACATCTTGGTCCAGGTAGGTCTTTTGAAGGATCCACATTTGATATTTGGCTTCTGAATCACTCACATGGGTTGGCCACATTGGTTTTCCGGGCTACTGGTCGCGGCTATGAAGCTCCAACATCTGGCTCCACATAACCATGTTTTTTTTGCAGGAAAAGATCCTTCCAGGTGGTTTTTTCCCTATCCCCAAATGTGACATGTTCAAGCAAAAAACGCCCTCAAAGAAAAAATGATTCAACGACTTTGATCACATGAAGCAACCGATGTATCCGTTGGCAAGCAAACAAAAATCATATGATTTCAACGACCGCGATGTATTTCCAGAACATTTTTCCAGTAGGTTTTCCTTGTATAGAATCAAGGGTTCAATATGCACAGCCCTTTGCAAACATTGACAAATCAGGCTGCCTGATGTTTTTTTGCAAAAGCCATTGATCCCTACAGAGCCTCAACAGTACATCCTTAATGTGTTTTTTTTATCAGACGGGACGATGAAATATGAGTTTCCGTCGCACAGGATCCATGTATGGTATATTTACCTACCTACATTTACCATAAAAATCAACAAAATGTAGGCAAATATGCGATATATGTAAGTACATATACCGTATATTGTACATGGATTCCTATGGACACGACTCTCCCTTATTATTATTGGCAGCCTCTCGGACTGAGAGCCACATACAAATTCGCGCGTTTTTGCCCTGCAATCAAAAAAAAGACGCTTCAGGAAAACCTCTGCGTTTGCCCTGCGATTTGGTGCCTCGGCGAGGTCTTATTAATGGTCTTTGAACAAAAAAAGGTTTCCGAGTCCGAAGTCATTGGAGCCGTTACTTGGATGTCCCAGGAAGTTAGTAAAAGGTTAGTAGGTGGGTTGTAACCCCAATATACCCCATTTACAAGTAGGTTATAACCCATTTACTAACCATTTACTAACTTCCTGGGACATCCAAGTAGTTCTTTGAAAGGTCGGGAAATTCGCACCTGCCAAAAAAGCCATTTCCCGAAAAAAGGAAGCGAGAAAGCCTTCACAATCTTCCAAAAAAATCCATTTCAGGTGCAAAATTGCTGTTAGTTTCAGGTATCATCCTAAGAATTTTGCGTTAGAGACGTTGACCTATCCAAGTACCTACAGTACCTGTCCCTACCCCTACTTCCCAACTGGACCACAAAGTCCGTGATATCACTATTCAATTCCAACTTCGTGATATCACTATTCAATTCCAACTTAGCTGGTACAGACCACTGCCTTTTCAAATGTTTTGACGTTACTAAGTTCAAAGATTAATCGCAATTAAAGCATTCCATATACCTTTAGACATGCCCATATGGTATACATTTATTATATATACATTTTTTGGTAGATATATGATGATATATGTAGATACATAAAGACAAATTGGTTTCTTTTAAGTTGTTCATCCATTGCCCCAATGGTTGGTACCCCACCTCCCCACCTCCCAGCGATCAGGTGATTCCCAACCGACTCTGCAAAACTGCCACCTCCGAGCACTTGGCACATCCCGTTACTGGACAGCCGGGGGGTGGAGTCGAAGACATGGCGTGACCCATGGAGTCAACCGAAATCCTTGGGAAAAAACTGATGGCGAATCACTCTCCTTGTCCTTAGCTACACTCAGGTGAGCAGTGTTCAAGGGCCCCGGGTTGGTTGTTTGTTTTTAGGGGATGATTTTACTACCCAATTCTTATGGGGATTTAATTCCAATCCATCCCAAGGATGTCATAAGGGTTGTAAGTTGCCCCTGCTGAGGTGATGATCTTGTGATGATTTTTGTTGACCGGACAGTGGATGCGCATCCAGTGGGGTGCAAAACTTACTGTTAAAAAGCCTAGCTTTTTTCCACGGCAAAAAAAAGTTATAAAAGTTGTGTGTGTGTGTGTTTTTTCTTCAGTCGTAGCTTTTTCACATGAAAGTCAACCAAAAAAAAAAAGGTAAAAATTCACGGATAGTTTGCAGAGAATTTTTGCGCAGAAAACTGTTGCCGACCTCACCCCAGACTGACCCAATAAACGGGTTTCATTCAAGAATACCTCACAAAAAAACGCCCATTGCATGAATTAGGTTTACCGGTTTACCCAATTAAAGGCAGACGTGTCGAATGCTTCTTTGTTCAGTAGCTGTGCTGAACAAAAAACTGCTCAAGGTGTGTTATATTGATCCCCAACTACTGTACAACAAAACTTAACCTTTTAGTGGAAAAAACACCAAGCTAGAGTTACAAGAATCTATTTGCGTTCACAACACCAGCGCTGGAGACGTGAATGGATTCGTAGGGATCAGCCGTTTTTTTTTTCCCACTGCTTGAAGTTGCCCCCCGTGACCTTTAGGAGAACCTTTGCCAGCACTGGTGGAGTTGTACCGCGCTTGGGCAAAAGGTGGCAGTGGGCTGATCATCACCGGCAACGTTGCTTGCAATCCCAACGGGAAGCCATGTTGTTGGATGGGTGGTAGTGGTGGTGGTGCCGTAATGTTATGACCAGTCAAACCATAGGGGCGACTGTAGGGAATGCTGTTTGCCTCTTGTCATGGTGAGGTTTTGGAAGCATTTCGAACACCAAAAGCTCCAAAAAACATTCCACCCCTGCAACATACCACTGAACCGAAAAATCACCTCTTAAATAAAGGGTTCATCCTTCATTTTTTGGAGGTATGTGGGATATTTCGGGGTATGTTCCAGGGGTTCCTTGTGGATGTTTGTTGTGAAAAGCCTGTGCAGGATGTGTTTTGTTTGGTCAGCAAAGATTTCAAAATATGAGGCAATCGAGGCATCAACCGGTGACGTAATTTTGCTGTCGGAAGTGGGTCCACAAAATGGAGCGATGTATAGCTGCATGTAAAAACCCATCATGGTACTACTAGCCATGGGGTGCTGAGTGCTGCAAGATTTTTCAGTAAGGCAACTCTCAAGATTGCTACCCCACGCCCTCATGTAGGGCAGAGATGTATCACTTACCAGAATTTGGTGTCGTATCGTCATCATTTGCCCAGATAGCCTGACTGAAACCAACATGACTCCATCAACAATACGGGTTGGAAGATTACCCTCCCTGAAGCTAACATAACGCCACATAACGCAGGTCTTCCCTTTCCAAGCAGTCTTCCAACCATCCATGACTTCAGGTGCGAAAAGGTAATTTTCATGGAGAGTACCATACATGAATCCTATGGGTATTGGCTAAATTCCTGGCACCTTCCGATTCACAGGGTACTTGTGAAGGTTAGCCAGGGTCCCGGGTTGATCCGGACGGATGTCCCGGAACCAGGAAGTGGATGGATCAATGGTGGTTATTTACCTACTTATAAGTGGGGTATATTGGGCTTATAACCCACCCCACTTACCTTTTACTAACTTCCTGGGACGTCCAAGTAACCAACGTCGGAACAGCACACCTTTCAGCCATGTTGTTCCGAGGTTATGGTGGATGAGCACTTTGCATTGAGATGGCTGGGACATTCATGGCTGGTCAACCGGGGGCCACGTACCCCTTAGAAAAAAGTTTAATAGCCCGGCTTATTCAGGGAAACCAATGGTTAATAAGCTCATTCCTGCGGGGGGGTTGTCGGGGGGCGACCAGCCATAATGACATGGGTTGTGTAAACCGAACTTGGGTGTTTTTTTAATGAAGCAACGTTGGGGCCACTCAAAGAATCTAAGGACGTGACCCTCACAACAGCATAAATGAACATGTAACAAGTCCTACTGTGTTCGGTTTCCTGTGTGTTTTTAGGGCGATGATTTACCCATACCATCCATATACCCATACCATCCATATATTTGGTATATTCTATTTACCTTCACTTAGGTGATTTTTATGGTAGATGTAGGTAAATATGCCATACACGGATGCTATGGGATAGACAACATCTAGCAGTCATTCCATAGGGATTTACCATGTAAATTTGTGATGACTAGCTTCTCAAGGTGGCCCCCTCCAATGCTGAGAAGTGAGTGCTGCTTTATAAAAAAGGGGGGGGTCCTTTATAGGCTTTAGTCCTTTGGCAGTCGAAGATGGTTTAGGTGCAAAGTGTGAACCTTTTTTTTTTTGGAAAAATATATGAATGGTTCATATTAAAGACGGTGATTTTCCAATTTTGCCATCTCAGCAGTGAGTGGACCAAGCATCTATTTGTGTATTCATGTGTATTCCATTTGCACGATACATGCATGGTCCTTGAATTTGTTTAAACCAGAAAGCACCAAGTAGCTGTGGATTTTAACATCTTTTCCTCTTTTTAAACATCTTGACTCCCACATGTATCAGCGGATGGATAATTGGGGATCATGCCTAAGTGGGAGCGCAGGGCTTACAACTGCTTGAACAAAGGCTAAGGGATGCGTTTGTTAGGACATCAGGTTTTAGCAGTGTTCCATTCGAGTCTTGAGGGGGAAACCATGGGAAACCTATGGCTATAGATATGACTCAACCAACCTTTCACTTGTCGTACTCACTTTCGGAAATGGCAAAGGAAATCAGCTCGAAATCAATCAGGCGAATACACTTTTACTTGTTTTCGTTTTTTCGTATGTCATTGGTTTCTGTTTTTTGAGGGGTGAGTGGTGTTGACTTTTTGCCCCTGTGTGTTTGTTTGTCAAAAGCGTTTTTTTTTTGGTTGGCATTTCAAATGCCGAGGCATTTGGAAGGCCCTGGCAACGTCGTTTTGGACCGCAGCTCCTCGCCTTCGAAAATGTGGAAGGCTCACCTTAAAATCAGAACCTGGAAGTTTGGAGATTCCGAACCTTGGAAAACCCATCATTTGTTTGAGGTGGAACAAATGTGGAAAACCTGGTGGGATCCTGTAACAGTTTCGCCTCTGAAGAATGATGCGACTTGGAAGACTCGCGACTTCCTTTCAGGATGGTAACTTTTCAATGTTTAACTGCAGGGGTGTACTTCTCAGATTCCCCAAAAAAAATATAGGAAACGAGTTGGGGATTCCTGATTTCTAGTCGGGAAGAGAAAAATTGAAGATGCTACAGGTTGTTCTTTGTCTAAGCGAAAGTAAGGGACAGAAACAAGCACGAAAAAATCTGAAGTCATGCAAGGATGTCCGAAAGTTTGCTCCTGGAATGCTCTTCGATCTAGAACTCATGGCTGGTTAAGCTACCCCACCCAAACATACCACCCTCATAAAGAAGGATTCAACAGCCGGCCTTATCAAGGGAAACCAATGGTCAATAAGTTCTTATTAAGTCCTTATTGGGGGGGTAGGTTGAATAGCCAGGAAGAACGTGCTTCAATAATGTTTGCGTGTGCCTTGATCCCGCTCCTTCAGTCGTGACAGTAACGTGCTTCAACTAGATAACAAGTTGTCATAATAAGGGATCCCTATTGATCAACCAAAACAACGGGATGGGAAAGAGTTGTTTTACGTTGTTCCATTTGTAGATCTTGCCACTGCACTTGGAAAGGCTTGGGCTGAAGCGAGTAAGACCTGCCGCAGTGGAAGCAACGAACGACCAGTGGCCATTGTGTTTCTGGGCTGAGGATTCAATAGGTGGAGGTTGAAGGTTTTTGCTTCAATGTTTTTTAAAGAACACTGCAGGGCATTAAGGTTGTTGATATTCTATCACTCGCCCTCAATTAACACTTTATTTTTTTGGTGTTTTCCTTTACTAAGCAAACCAATTCCTTCCCAGAGACAGGTGCATTTTCCTTCCCCTTTTGTGGTGGGTAGAACGTTGTATTGTAATCCCCACTTTTGGATGGTATTTCTGTGGTGTTTGGTGCGGTTTTTATGGTGGTTGGGTGGGATTTTTGTCATGTTTCAACCCAGATGGATGCAGTGTTTCTCCAGCTTCCCCCACTGTTTTCCCCTAAGCTTCCCTAGCTGCTGAGATGTAAGAACTCCTTGGAGCAGTTGGGATGTTCCAGGCGTTGATGCATGAAACTCCATACGTAGTTGGGTAGCAAATTTGAATCAGAACTGTGAAAACTGATCTTTCAAAAGTTAGATACTTTATGGTACTGTAAGGATCTGATCAAAAACACATGGCAAAGGAAGGTGGATTCTGCGTTAAAAGACCTTTTTTTTTGTGGGAAATCGGAGTCTAGGAAAATTGGAGTCGCCAAAAACTTTACCTCACTCCAACATGGTAGAATACGTTGGTTCCCAAAAAAACCTAGTTTCAGAAGTCTCAGCTTGTGAAAGAAACTGATGTAGCCCCTGGCCCCGGTGTTTTCGGAAAGAAATGTGCCCTTTCTACGGACACAATAGATCGTTTGTTTTCAGAACTGTAATAACTAGGTGGTGGTTTCAATTTTTTTGTCTTCACCACTAATTCACCACTAATTGGGGAAGATTCCCATTTTGACTAATATTTTTCGGATTGGTTGAAATCACCAACTAGAATTATATACCTTGCAGGGGGACCATGACATCTTGGAATTGAAAGATTGGAGTTTTCTATCCCATAACCTCCAACCCCCAAAAAATAAAGCATCAGTAAGTTCCACCCCATCCCGAGAAAAAAAAGACAAGTCATCAGCCAGCAAATCTCACCTGCCACCAGCCTTACCCATGCTCTAATGTATGGTATATTACCTTCATTTCTCACCAAAACTACCTATAGATGTAGGTATTGTAAATAGGCCACAAAAAAAAAAAGAAAAAAAAGTGTGCCTGGTCAACACAACCCCCCCCCGGTAACGTACCTCACCCCAGACATTTTCGGGGCGTATCAACCATATTGGTTTCCCCTTAAGGCCAGGCCTTTACCTCGTCCAGCCCCTTAAGGCAACTTTCCCATCCGGGGCGGCAAAGTCCACCCTCAGTGAGTTTGAAACGTCCCGTGGCACCCTCCAATGTGCCCTTCCAATTGCCCGGTGTCGGCATCCAACTCTTTCGAAGTCCCAGGTGCGGAGGAAATGGTGGGTGGGTTTTGGGTGGGTGAAAACAACGATGGAGTGGTGACATGAGCAATGAGCAAACGGTAGGTTTTTTGGGGTATAGAGGGGATTATACTACACAATCTAGACAGTTTTAGTTGTTTTGGTGAATCAAAACACATTATAAGGCTCCCTATTAAACAACCAGTATATTGGAAAGTAAGAGGGTTTTTTTTCGTGGCTCACATGTTGCTGAGAAAAGTTTACATGATAATGGTCTGATATTATTTTGGAAGATGGCATTAAGAATTAAGATCACCTAAAGGTGAAGATTCGAACAGCTTGGAGTATAAATCCCCTCCACGATGCCAAGGATCGGTACTTTTTTGTCTTTTTATGTATGTGATAGTTGTTTTTGATCAACAGGATGAAACTTGTCCACTGATCACCGGGGGGGTTGGTAATAGTAATGTTCCATATGTTCCGAAAACTTCAAAGGTCCAAGTTGTTTCTGAATTGCCAACGGCTAGCCACGCGTTGGTGGCTTTTGGTTGCCAAACAGTGATCCAACCGAAACTCCAAACTGAAGGCCCTTAAAATTGGAAGAAGTTCGGGAGCTACCAACAAAGTTTGCTAATGCAGCAGCGCCTTGGTTTTCAAAAGTTGAATTTAGGAAGAACTTGTGTTTGTGGCAAAAAAGGTGAGAAATAGCTTCTGTAGGTTGTGGTTGTTGTTGTTGTTGTTGTTGTTGTTGTGGTTGTGGTTGTGGTTGTTGTTGTTGTTGTTGTTGTTGTTGTTGTTGTTGTTGTGGTTGTGGTTGTGGTTGTGGTTGTGGTTGTGGTTGTGGTTGTGGTTGTTGTTGCTGTGGTTGTTGCTAATGGTGGTGGTGGTGTGGTTTGAACTCTTGATTGAGAGCCTTGTTTTTCGATAAACATCTTTTGGCTGACTGGAAAAATATTCAACTTTTGTCACCTGCATGTTGGTGATTTATCTTCGCAAAATGATGATATCTTGGGGTGGACTTACCATATATGTTTTGGGAGGTTCTTTGCCTTGGGGGTTTGATGGCAATCTTCCTCAAAGTTTGATGATGTCTTAAGGCAAAATACTTACTACATACATACACTCATATCCTCATTGTTTGCGCATAACCCTATGTTTTTCCACCCTCACTGACTACAGGCCCTTTTTTGGTGTGTGGGAACACAGGGGAAACGGCTACACCCCAGAAAAAAAGAAAAAAAACCACCTGAAGCAATGGGAAAGTACTAAGCCTACGAACTGTTCTGGACCTGAGGCATTGGCGGTGGCAGCAGGGTTTGATGGAGTGCAAATTCATGGCGCTCATGGATATTTGCTCTCACAGTTGCTTGTGAGCATTGTTCAAATCATCAAATAACGGTGTGGTGGTGCGGGGGGGCAAGATTTTTGAAATGTGGTGTACTGGAAAATCATTGGGTTGTTCAGGTTTTGTAAAAACGATGTTTATAACTCGATAAATTTATATCCATGTCACAGGGAAACGTTTCTTGACTGTCAGAACAGGAAGAACTCGGAAAATGAAAAGTGCTTCTTACAGGGTCACAAGGGATATTTTAGATCCATTGTTTTGGAAGGATGAGTGCCGTTGAGTAACTGGATGCTACAAATCAAAAGGCTGATATGATATATTCATAGTCACTCGTATTTACTGTTTGCATTCATGTTTTCATTGATTTCTTCATTTTGATCTATGTGTTTCTTTTATTTTTTTGTCTTTATTGGTCCATTGATGCAAGGAGTGTTTTCATCGTTGCAGCATCTTTATATATATATAATATATATATACATATTTGTATATATCTAGTTTCATAAAAGTCAGTGTTCATTCAGAAAGGTTTTCGGGAAAACGGTGCAAGTTTCTGGGGAGAGCAGCTCATGGGAGTCAATGATGCTCAAAAGTCCCTGGTTTGGAATCAGATCCCTAAGCTCAATGGGGCGGAAAAATAGATGTACTAAGAAAGTCTGGAATGCCTCCACATAGATATGCTACTGTTTTTTTTTCATAGGTCATTTATATATTTTAAAATGTTTACGGCGCTTGGGAAACCACAAACACGATCTGTTTTGTTGAGGTTCTTGTCACCGCACACGAACCGTCGTAGCGACGTGTACGGTGGTAATGCTGCGAATCGGAGGTGGCACGGTGTTTGGGGGGCATATTTGTGCAATTTTGATCATGTTTCATGATGTTTCCCAAGTAATTGACCTGAAAGACCTGTTAGTCTTGTTTAAGTGTGCATCTTGGGGGGTATGTGTTCCATTGCGTCGCCTCCTCCACACCCACACGATGAATCGTGACAATCACAGGATTTTTCACCTGCCATTTTGGTCGTTAAGGTTGGTGATGTTCAAATGATAAAATGGTAAATTTGGGAAAAAAATCCAACACAACACATAAAAACCAGGTGATGTTCTGAACATGTGTTGGAAATGAATTTTCAAATATATTCGATGATCCGGCCCGAGAAAAAATTGAGAGGTTCTTATAGCAAGTATCCAGAGATCCCCTCCCCCCTGCAGTTCTAGTTTTGGAGCTTCCCCCATCTCTTTCCGCGGCAGCACCCTGTTATGCACCGGGAGGATCATCCCAGGACTGGTAACTAGATAGGATCACCCCCCCATTTTTTGCTATTTAACAGCTATTTAGGCCATTTGGAAGGGGTCCCACAACCCGATCCTTAGGGGACTTATGATCACCATGGGTATATCCGCACTCCTCCAGGCGTTTGTTGTTGGAGATTCTGGCGGCGGTGCGCGTGGCAACTTGGAGTTCCAAGTTGGAACTTGGGAGTTGTGAAAAACAACGGGCCCCGGTGGGATGGGTTGGATAGGAAAATCCCCTCCTTTAAGGAATCCAACCCGAGAAAGCATATATAGCTAGAAAGGCAGGAAGAGGTTGGTCGATATATTTTTCAGAATTCTGTTTGTTGCATTTAAAAATGAAGGGAACCGGTGTTCAACCTTTCTTGTGTCTTTAGGCAGGGGCCCAATGAAGAGGACAAAAGAAAAACATGGCAAATACGTATGGTATCCGATATCCCAAGCAAAAATCTTGGGCAAGTTGTATCTCCATGCAACCTCTTTGATAGTAGGCGTAGTGACTTACAATCCTTTGCTTAGACTTGTTATAAATGTTGATGATCATTGTGATTCCGCAAGAAATGCTGCTTTGGAAAAGGTGACTCCTTTAAAATATGGCATATGGTCATTTTTGGTATCTACGTTTCAATGATTTTGCCCACATACCCTGGGAAGATACCCCAAACTTTCCCAAAACCCCACAAAGAAAGGAAATCCTTCATAAACTGCTGGTGAAACATCCGGGGGCCCATCTTCCAGGGGGGCCTGTGGGTGGGATCTTAGAATGTTGGATTTCAGGGGGTGTATCCCCACACCTTCCACTGTTAAACGCCCCTTCGGTGGGCTTCAGAGTTGGGATGGAAGCTAAGCAGAGGCCATTGGAACGAGATGCATGTTGTCCGTGAAGGCACACCTGGGAGCGACCCAAGTGCTGGGGGTGGTCACACCAAATGGGTGGGTTTAGTAAGGGAATGCACTCAAAAAATGCCCGCAAAATTCAGGTTTAGGATTTTTTCAATAATTTGATCTCAGATTATTACCCATTCTGAATGGTTTGGTGATGCTGGACATTTGGAGCCTCAGTTTCAAAGGTATCTATACTCCCAAATACGGCCTGATCGAAGTACCTTCCAGAAAATTCAAAAGAGCTGGGAAGCCGCATCTTTTCTTTCAGGAGGATTCAGGAGGTATATCTACAGAATTGTTTTTTCCCTGCAGTAAGGACCAGTAAACGACTAATGTAAACCGAAATTCCCTCTATGTAATATTCAAATGGAAAAGTGCAACTTTGGATGGTGCTTGTTTTCCTGCCACTGTTGGACCAGATCTTTCTAAGCTGTTAGTATCACAAATATCCCAAATGAATTTCAGTAGGGGACCCACAGTTTCTTTCCAGGTCGTTTCGTTGGATGAATTGCCCACAACAAAAGGTGGATCTTAAAGACGTTGACCTTGATACCCCATGGTGGTTGGCATGCTTCGGATCATCCTTGGCAACCTAGCAGTTACTTAACTTTCATTTCGGAGAGGGGAAATTATTTGACTCCCACCTTTCCAAAGAAAAAACATACAGACAGAGTGTGACCTAGTAGGTTATAGACATCCAAGAACTTCAAAAAACCTGTTTTGGAGAGGGTGTTTTTGAAACAAAGCAAGCTAACTACTGTTGATGGAAGTATGACACCCTGTAAATAAATGGGATATTTACATATATTTACCATATCAACTGGTTAGCCGGAAGTCTTCCAACTGGTAGGTAAGTCTCCCATGACATGAGATTTCCGGAGCGATTTGTTCCGATAGGTCCTAGCCTGGGACCTTCGGACCTTCCCGGCACCAAATCTTGACGAGACAATGAGGAACAAGGTGAAAAGTGATCACCAACCAAAAATAGGAACCATGATGATTTCTCCGAATGAAAATACACTAATCACGATATGCATATATATATATGTACATACACATAAACAATTGTATACACTTCATTTATAAAATTCTTGGCTAGGAGCTAGTTTGAGCTTCACCTATCAAAAATCTCTGCAGAATAGGAGGCTAAGTAGCTCCCAGCAGGTTGCAATAAACAATAGTCAACACATCTGACTAAAAGTATATTTGGGATACAGTATCCTTCTGATGGTTCAGAAACAAATCTTAAACAACCACCTTGAAAAACCGATGCGTTTTTTTTAGAAAAAAGCCGTTTCCTGTAGATCTTCGCATCCCCAAACGACTAGACATCTTCCACCAGCAGGTGAACTGTCAAGACTTTCGTGTTGGAGGTTTGGAGCAATCAGAGGCGTTAGAATTGATGACCGCAGCTAAGTCAGCAAGTTTGATGTTCACCGTTTTTTTTTCGAAAAACATCAGGTGGATATTGAGGTACTGTTTGTGGTTGGTGGGGTTACTAGCTGTTAGTGGTTCACTGATTTCAATGAGATGCCCACGTATTTCAGATGTTTTTGGCCTCAAGGACCAACCATTGAAAACAACTGATACAACCATGGACTGCGATGACTAGCGCAGACTGGATGATCACCCCATGGATGGTTTGGGATCAAGGAATCCTTATAGAATTCCGACCTGACGTTTTGAGCTTTGTGGATGTTTTTTTTTTGGTTTATTTGCCCCATATTTTGCACGGAATTCTTGGGAAGGATCCAGTGATGATGAGGTTTTTGTTGGTTTGGGAGAAATGGCTAGGTTGTCAAATTTTGATGTAAACAGTTTTGGGTGGAGATACTGAGATGCTTACCATGGCTGTTCAAGGTGTCCCTGACATTTACATACCCCAAAAAATTGATGCTCACGCAAATATAACAATAGCAATTAGATGTAGTTGCTCTATTTCATCAAGATCTATTGGAGGTTGATGAGATACACGTATGACACCAACATGCCTCAGTCTTGCACCTTCATCAATCAATGCGAGAAGAGCTAGAGATACCTAAAATAGCCATACTTCAAAAGTTACATCTGCCAAACCCACCACAATTGGGCGGTGAAAATGACGGTGCTAACCCAGAGCCACATTCATAGATCCACCCTCCCAAATAATTGCATTGCATGTCCGTTTTCCATCCACTCCCCCAAGTATATGTGGATTTGGGGATTTTGCTTCCTATTTAAAAAAAAAGCCTGCCAGATTTTCCCAAAACCACTGAAAAAAAAACGCAAAACGCACAGCTTGAACCTGAAGCCTAATGATGATTTTGGAACCCAAGTCCAAAAAAAAATCTGGTTCTAATCTCCTCAAACACAGTGGGGGGTTGGAGCTCACCCATTTTCAAGCTTCCAGCCCTTGAAAATCCGTGGTTTGCTTCCAAGGAGTTGAAAAAAGCATCGGTGGATTTGGTGGAAATTTCTGGGGGCACCTACGAAACCATGGCTATGATGTGCCATGGGTGATGGCGAGATTGGCGTTTGCTTTTTGTGGTGAGGTTTTTGAGAAAAAACCCAAATGGGTGTTTCCAAAAATAGTGGTACCTCCAAATCATCCATTTTAATATATTATAAACCATCCGTTTTGGGGTGCCCCTATTTTTGGAAACACCCAAATGATGAGGCAACCCCCAAAAGAGTGGGACCCTGCTCATATAGTGTTTTACCAGCCATATGTTTCCATTTTGTGGATGGTTTAATGGTCTATGTATCATCATTGTATTTGTCTATCCACCTATATACCCAGAAATCCGGTGACCAGTTGGTCCACTTGATCAAAGAATTAGCTGGTGAGTTGTTTACCATCAAAACTGGTAGGCCAAAGTAGCACAAAAACTACGTGGAACCTGCATGAAATGTGTTCACCTCCAAACACCATTCTTGAATGGCCGGGTTTTGCATGTGTAAAAAACATGGCAAATTACAAAGCTTTCATTATTTATTGGACCCAGTCACTGCTCCCCAAAAAAATGGAATGCCCAAGATTTAAAAATCATGTTTCAGACCTGGCACGGAATCAGATGTTGATGAATTGCGAATTTACAGCATTTTTGGAAGCATCTGAACTTGTACCCTGACCATCCGCCCATGAATGATGGATGTACTTACTTGAAGCCGTATGGGTTTCATTGCTATGTTTGTTTACTGGAGTATAAAGACTCCACAGAAATAGAAGACTTGATATAGAAATCAAATCTTCAGCAAAGCCAAGTTTTGTGGAAAACTACATGTAGCTTACCTTCCAGGCAGCCTCCTGAAAGGTTTTTGTTGGGATAAGATCTCTTACATGGACTTTGATTGTCTTCAGATACATGAAATGGTAAGGCAAATGGCAACAGAAATTGCATGAATCCATGAACACATAACAATGGAAATACAGTATCAGTACTCATGATATGGTAAACTCTCACAGGTGGCCTGGAAAATTGCTTCTGGATTCCAACCAAAAATTGACTGACTCAGTTGTCATTTTGAATTTTCTACTGTATCCTGTCCAACATGTTCAGTATCTATCTTCAGTAACTGGGCTTTGCCTAGAGATGAGCAAATTGAGCAAAGGATGTCCCTTTCCCCTATCAAATGACAAGCCAGTGAGCAATACGGTAAGGGTTGAGCTTCAACCAATTTCATCTTTGATTTTCTCAATTGATCTTTCTGGGTCTGGTGGCTAGTTGTAGGTAGCATATGACCCCTGAAACTAAGACAAGGACGAAACCTGGTAGGGTGTTGCATGCTGCCCACCAGGGGGTGAGATCCCTGTCCCCAGAACCAGAATAATCCATCGAATCGTTGCTCTCTCGAGCCTCGCAAGGAAGCAAGACAACCAAGAAGGCGCGAGCAAATGAGGATGGATCCGGATGAAGCTCCAGGTTTAGCGTAATCATTCGTATATAAGATATATATTTATATATGTTCATATCAAGGAACCCCAAAAAAGGATGATGCTTTCTAGGTTCGAAAGTCTCCTTTTCCAAGACTTCTCAAGGGGGATAGTTGGCTAGTTCGAAGGTTATACATTAAGTTTTGGGGCTGTGTAGACAGGTATATTCAAATCTTTGTAAACCTCGGTTCCGGAATGTTCATCCAACAATCCCATTTGAAGGATTGACCAACGGCTTTGGAAGCCAAGAAACGTGTACACTGGCAGCTACAAGAAATTGAGTTGAAGGATAGTTTTTCCACTTGGAGAACCGTTCATGATGGTTCATGATGGAAGGTGTCATGTTCAGTAAATTCGATTCAAAGGAAATTGAACTTACCATTGCTCCCATAGCCATAGAAAAGAACAGGTTTTTCAAATTTGATTATTTTCAGCTTGGTTCGCATCTTCGATTTTCACTCTGAAACATTGCAAGATTCCCCATTTTGACGAAAGTTTGACGACTGATTAATATTTGAGAGGCTCAACCGCATGAGTTTAGCCTCGTACAAGGCTACTTTGTTGACTTTTCTCGTACCGTTCGCGGGGAGCCACAGCCACACACCGACGCAAGGTTTGCCAAGATTCGAGCTTCACACCTCCATCAAAATACCAAAAATAACCTCCCTCGATTCTGTGGACAAAATGACGGGTATGTGAGTTTGAATGCCCATAGATACAAATCTTGGGGAAGATTTGACATAATTTGTCGCATGTTTTTCAATGGGGTACACTCCGGTAAAGCAACATGGCTGGCTGGAAAATTCCCATTTTGAATAGGGAATACATCTTCAAAAGGTCCGCGTTCCATTGCAACAGAGGGTTATGGGGCGGTTCCAACCACCAGCGAGAATCAGTCTCTTCTTTTTCATCAATTTTGAGATGTACGAACAGCTGCATCCTCAAAGTTAAACAGCTTGGCATTGAAAAGTAAGATCGGACCCCAAAAGGAAACAAAGGATCGTCTTCCAACCATCATGGCTTTCAGAGGGTAACTAGGTGAGGGTTTCAAACATGTTTTATTTTCACCGCGGAAATTGGCTGCAACCACCAGCTACAGTAGGTAACTGGCAACAAAACTTCAATCTAGTTGGTGCTTGCAGAAGGGAGCTAAGGAGCTATATCCCCCCAGGTTTCAGTTCAAAGCACATTTTTTGATAAAAGAACTTCCCACTTATGAAACCAAATAATTAGGAATTTTTGAAACCAATAAGAAACATACAAGCATCATTTTGAAAGGGGCGAAGGGGGTTCAACGTCAAGGGGTGTATCAATTTGTATCAGATCCTCACCCCGGTGCCACCAAGGTTCTCGTGTACCTGGATTACCCGTCATGGCTGTGGGTGGCTTTAAGAGTTGGGGAAATCTCAGCGGTTTTTTTGGTGCCACGGTGTACCTGTAGTAAGTGGTGGGTTGGGTGACAAGTTAGGGGGGGAAGAAAAACCCATGAAACACACAAAAGAAGAGATGAAACAAATCAAAAAGATTCAAAAACCTACATACCATTGCAGTGACCAAAAAAAATGTGTTGCAAAAACACTGTGCCGAAGATAACTTAGAAGTGGCATTGAAGTGACAAAAATTATTGGAAAAGATATTTTGCCATGATCAATTGACACCAAAGATATTAGTACGACAAATATTTGCTGAGTTGATATTATACTATATTTATATATCTATATACCTCTACTTTTCTTGTGGTTCCGAAATATCATTATTATGAAGTCATGTTGATGTCAATGTGTCATTTTGCATGATTTAACTTACAACATTTTATCGATCAAAGTCTGAAGATGAATTGACCATATCACCAAGGTGTTTTGCATGATTTTCTTGGTTTTACGTACAAATATTTTGTATGTTCACCCCTATTTGGGGAAGATTTCCGCTTTGAACATCATATTTTTTTGGGGTGGGTTGAAACCACCAACCAGTTTTTGTCGAATGGGATACCCTTTGCCAAGGTCTTGCTGGATGTGTCCATTCCATCAAGGTCACTTGCTACGAATGGTCGGTCCTGCCCATTGGTTCGTGGAAATCAATGATGATGGTGATGTTGGTTGGAGCCATAGAACTGCCTATAAAAACCTATAATTTATATTGATTGTATGGAAATTTGTTTTGGAAGTATCCATGGATAAAAACATAATTCTTGTCTCCCCTTTTTGGGCGTGTTCTTTGTTTCAACCATAAATAGTTCTCCCTGAAACCAACAGTAAAAGTTCGCAGAACCGAAAGGGGTGACACATGGAAATATTACCAGCATTACTCTAGTAGAGGGTGCAATTTTTTTAGTTATACAATTTATAGCTATATGAATAGTACATATATGTAGTATTCTATTGCTCCTCAATGATATCTTCAGTTCTGTCGTTTGAACAAGCTGGGAAGGCCTAAAAAGAAACATTTTATGTACGTTGAACTTGGGGTGTATGATGAACATCAGAATCTTTGGCAATGTCACCTGTTTTTTTTGCCGACGAAATGATCATTTCTTTTTCCCAATTCGGAATTTGAGACAATCATCAGCAGTTTCTTCATTAAATTACCCAATTTGGGGGATCCAAGAATGCAAAATGTATGGTAAATATGAGGCGTTTCCCTCAATATTGCATTGTTTGGGTCCGGGTTGGTCATATCAAGACCCCTGTTCTTCCTCAAGAAATCTTCCCCCCAAATTGATCAGGAAGGTGAATGTGATGTGGTGGGCATTTGTCGTGCCTTGTGTCTTCAACCGGATTTGCCCTGCAAGCTCCTTTGACCTGCAAACAGAAACCAATACTTGGATGTCTCAGGAAGTTAGTACATGGTTAGTAAATGGGTTATAACCTACTTATAAATGGGGTATATTGGGGTTACAACCCACCTACTAACCTTTTACTAACTTCCTAGGACATCCAAGTACCCGCTGAAATCAGGGAAGTGTAAGTTGTGCAGTGCCTTTGTTGTTAAGTGTGGTAGATGTTCAGGATTTGAGTTTCAGTTTTTCCTTGGATTTTATAGTGATATGTGGAAGATGAAATCTTATCTTATTAGGCTCGTGAAGAAGTGTCTATTATTGTTCTGACTCATGTTGATGTTTTAGTTGGAATTTCAACTTTTAACCATCTCATGAAATTTGGACCTCAAGAATCTTGACTATCCCTGGACAACTTCAAGACAATATATCTTGTGTCTATATAGTGGTATTGAATGGTATTGATTTGTATTGGATTCTTACCATCCTAGTTTGTAAATTTATATATATATATATGATATCATATGATTATGATTATGATATCTTCAGATATCACCCCCTCCCCCAAAAAAAACGAACATATGGAACCTGAAAAAACCGGTTCCAAATTTTTATATAGGTCTCCAACCCCACCATCCCCCAATGTTGAATTTCAACTTTTAATCATCTCATGAAATTTGGACCTCAATGCTGACTATCCTGGACAAATTCAAGACAATATATCTTGTTATCTATATACTGTCAGGGCACACCCATGCGAAGCCATTTTTGCTAGGAAAAAGGGGCACCGATTTTGGGACCTGGAAAGCAGGTAGCTGCACATGTCAGAGAATCAAAGATTCCAGCGCAGGGTTTGCACTCAACATGTGCTTGTGCGCTTGCTGTGCAGAACTTCCAGGTGGATCCAAATTATGCTTTAAACTTGTAAATGTTTTCGCACGAGCACGGTAAGCTTTAATTCGGGCTAGGAATTAGTGCAGCAAGCCGCGGGAAGGAGCTGGGATCAATGGCGCCTCTGTTCATGGTATGCCATTGACATGGCGCCCATTTGACAGACACCCTTTGGGCAAAAACCATGTTATAATACTGCGTATATGTGTTGCCTTGCATCCCGGGCTACCCTTCACCCTCAGTCAAAAGTAATATATTTCCCAGTGGCTGAATTTCGGCCTCGTTCCACTGAGAATTTACAGCATTTGAGGTGGGCTCCGGTGTGGGCTCCTGTTGGGCTCTTGTGGATGAATTTTGGGCTCCGGCTTCGTTTCCCTGAGAATTTCCAGCATTTGAGGTGGGCTCCGGTGTGGGCTCCTCCTGGGCTCTTGTTGGTTCCGGCGATGTTTCTCTGAGAATTTACAGCATTTGAGGTGGGCTCCGGTGTGGCCTCTTGTGGGTTCCAGCGATGTTGCTATGAGAATTTACAGCATTTTGTGTGCTCCGCAAGCCTGCTCGGGTTGGCGGGCTGGCGCTGTATAAAAGGATCTTTGGATTAAAGTGTTGAAGTGGGCAATGTTCTGGGCGCACTAAATGGTGCCAATTTTCATAAGCAAACATGGCTTCGCATCAGCGTACCCCCGAAGTGCCACCGGAAATTTGCCATGCTGTCTTCCCAGCAGGTTTTGGCGTTGGCAGCCAGCAGAGCTTAATTTTTGTAAGATGCAACAATTACATAGGTGAAAGTTGCGACGACCTGTTGGGAGCAACTGCTCGTAATTCTGTATGTCGTTCTTCGACATGCAGCCAAAATTTCGCGCGGGTTTCTGCCCGACTTTTTTTCAATTTTGCCGGCGCCAGAAAGGGGATCAAAAATGGCGGCCAAAATTGGGGTCCGTAAAGCTAAATTTTTCTTTCGGAGGCACAGTTTTGGGTTCCACTTTCGGCCCCTGCTTTCAGTTCCCACAAGTGAGCCAGAAATGCTCAAATTGCTGGACAAGGCCCACGAAATTTTGGAGGCAGGAACACAGCCAAGCTCGCAGCCAGGGCCCGCAGTGACAAGTCATCATTCAGGACCTTTTCCTCAAGATTTGAGATGCAGTTGTCAATAAGTTACTGCTGCTTACCAGCGCCATGCAGCTATGATGGAATCAAACGCAGGCACCACATTGGTACACACTGTCAGGGCACACCCATGCGAAGCCATTTTTGCTAGGAAAAAGGGGCACCGATTTTGGGACCTGGAAAGCAGGTAGCTGCACATGTCAGAGAATCAAAGATTCCAGCGCAGGGTTTGCACTCAACATGTGCTTGTGCGCTTGCTGTGCAGAAAGGGCAGCTGGAAGTGTGCCCCTTCCAGGTGGATCCAAATTATGCTTTAAACTTGTAAATGTTTTCGCACGAGCACGGTAAGCTTTAATTCGGACTAGGAATTAGTGCAGCAAGCCGCGGGAAGGAGCTGGGATCAATGGCGCCTCTGTTCATGGTATGCCATTGACATGGCGCCCATTTGACAGACACCCTTTGGGCAAAAACCATGTTATAATACTGCGTATATGTGTTGCCTTGCATCCCGGGCTACCCTTCACCCTCATTCAAAAGTAATATATTTCCCAGTGGGTGAATTTCGGCCTCGTTCCATTGAGAATTTACAGCATTTGAGGTGGGCTCCGGTGTGGGCTCCTCCTGGGCTCTTGTTGGTTCCGGCGATGTTTCTATGACAATTTACAGCATTTGAGGTGGGCTCCGGTGTGGCCTCTTGTGGGTTCCAGCGATGTTGCTATGAGAATTTACAGCGTTTTGTGTGCTCCGCAAGCCTGCTCGGGTGGGCGGGCTGGCGCTGTATAAAAGGATCTTTGGATTAAAGTGTTGAAGTGGGCAATGTTCTGGGCGCACTAAATGGTGCCAATTTTCATAAGCAAACATGGCTTCGCATCAGCGTATCCCCGAAGTAGTGGTATTGATTTGTACCGGATTCTTACCCCCTAGTTTGTATGTCAATTTATATATATATTATATATATATATATTTGTTTATTTATTTACATATTTAAATATAGGATATCATATGATATCATATGATTATGATATCTTCAGATATCACCCCCCTCCCCCCCGAAAAAAAAAACGAACATATGGAACCTAAAAAATCCGGTTCCAAAATTTCAGGTCTCCAACTCCACCATCCCCCAATGCATCAACGTAGCGAGGTGGTTTGAAGGTCAAGACCTGCCGTCTTCCTCCAAGGCGGTCAGGCCCCCATCCAAAAGGGACGTGGGTTTTCCCAATGAGGCAAAGGCCTTATTTAAGGGCTGTTGAACAATAGGGTTTCCCAATAATATACCCGAAGATGAACGAATCCAACCTGAAAATGATAATGTTTGGTTCAGAAGATGTTCCTTTCCACATGTCTATTCTCAGGTTCCAGCCGTTAATCTCAGGCCTTATTAAACCCTTATTTCTGGTGGGGGTAGTTTTCATGGGGGTAGTTTTTTTATGGCCATGAAACATAGCCTCTGAAAATAGGCAGGGCCCCAAAAGGAAATTTCATCTTCCAACCATCCAATGTTCAAGGGGTATGTTATTTCTAATCATATTTTTCGACAGGGTATCCTATACTTGGAGGATCATGCCAGCTAGTAAGTGGTTAATAACTATGGTTAGTAATTGATTCCATCTCGGTCACAGCACCTGATTTAACATCGTGCTGGCAGCGCTTTCAGTGCTGACAAGCAAAAGAGCACACTGGCAGGGATGAAGGAATCAGCCAGGACACCGGCGCTGGAGGAGATGTGGTCCTTCTCGGGGGCAACTGAAGGTCCCACGTGTCCAAAGATTCGTCGATGCGCTGGGTCGATGCAAGGGCCCGATCAAGCAAAGCCGGATTGAGAGGCATGAGAAAGCATTCTTGGCGCGGCTGAAGGCATTCAGGTGCTTCATTGTGTCTGGCCTGTGGCTACTTAACTCGGCAAGTGGTCCAAATTGAGAACATGGGGTATCAATGACCCTCGCCAGCGAAGAGGACCAATGAATGCTGACAATAGAAGTGCAAATTTTGGACGGTATGGCCTGCACAATAGACGAGAATAGGTGGCACACCGCTGAGATGAGCTGGAGCTGGCATGAGCGAGCAGGTGTGCCGTGTCAACTGGTCACAGGGATACAGGTTCTCGCCACCGACAGATTTCTCCACGAGACTGATGCTGGCGTGAGTAACTGCCGGGTCCGCCAAGTAAGGTTGCTCCCCTTCCAAACAGCCTTTCCATGGCGTTGAAATGGTGGTTTACTAGCTGGGATGATCCTCCAAGTATGTCCCCCTTTTGGGTGGCTTAAAGAAAATAGCCTTTAGGGGCATAGAATGATGATAATCCACGTGTTTTTTGGTGGTGTTTAAAGTGGGGACATGTGTAGAAAAACCCTGTAAACCACACCAACGCAACCATTGGTTGATTTTTTTGAATATATAGGCATGTAGGACCATGAAATGGCATTCCCAACTAAGTAACTAACGAAGCACTAGTAGTGGTTTCTCTCAGCTTCTTTGGTTGGATTTTGTTTACCTCAAAAAGTAGGGGGAAAGGATTCCCTAATTTGACTTGTGGGGTGGCTCAACCACCCACTAGACAACATCTAGACAACTTTCAGGATTTTCTTGTTAGAAGCAACTTGCCAAACGACACTAAGCACAACTCGCTCTGATTTAGCAAAGGAAGCATGCAACTGCCCGATTATGAACCCCACAGATGTAACCCTGCGCAACTTACTTTGCCTATGTAAGAAAGGGAACTTGATTACAGAATTGAGAAGGTCATTTATTGATTCGTTGAGAGTTCAGGTGCTGTCACTAAAATGAGGCTACAAACTACCTATAGAAGCTGTATGGAAATATGATACATGACATGTATGGTTTATGTAATGAAACCCTCACCCCGCCCCGAGTTAACAAGTGCAGGAAGAAAAGAAGTTTTACATGATTTGAACCAACACAGTGAGATGGAACTTCTTGAGCGAGTTTGGAGTCTTGAAGACAGATCAGCTACAGTTCCGTGTTTTCACAACATGATTAAACATCATCCTGTGCTTTGAGGCATTCCTGTTCAATCGATTATGTTCTTCATTTCTCTTGTTTTTGTTGAGTTTCCTTCATCCATGCGTGGTCATTCCTCACTATCTCAAATATATTTCATTATATATTTTATTTATATATATAAACATATTTCATTATATATTTTATATAAACATATTTCATTATTATTTTTTATACAAACATATTTCATTATATATTTTATATATACACATATTTCATTATATATATAAACATATTTCATTATATATATACATATTTCATTATATATTTATATACATGTATCAAGGAGCACCACCCGTTTGCCAAGCTTCTGTTTTTGCGTGGCTCCCTCCTACCCATCATCTCCCCCACGACCTTCCCGGGTGCCACTTACCTGGTGACCTTTTTTCGCGGCAGGATTTCGGTGCCCTTTTTCGGTGCCTTATTGATTCCTGGACTGGGATTCTTGGTGCAAATCCTGGAATTTACTGCGGAAAATTGAACGACTGGAAGCTGAACATTGATTTTGTTTGGTTCGAAGATGATTTTCCTCTAATTTTTTGGGTGATTTTTAGGTTCCATGTTACATTTTGAGGGGTGTATGTCTTTCGATCTGATGGACCCATTGACTTTTTGTAAAAATATGTTGAACATATGCAAGGGTAAGCATAGACGACGCAGATTGGAAAAAGATGCCGAGAAGTAAGAAAGTGATACACCAAAAAAAAGGTCAAGCACTGAAGCACCTTTTTACTGACTCTTGCTCAGCCCTACGGAGTTGGTTTTTTGAAACCTAAGATGGAATACTAGTGTTGGGTGGTCTTTTATTTTCTTCCTTGTCACCCAGATAATAAAGGAACATGGAACCATTTTGACTAATGTTTGTCAGAGTGGGGCAGTCATGCTTGGTGTTTCACCATGAAGTTCGTTGCGAAGCTCAATCCATGACAGGATGTATAATTAGCGACCAAAACTTCGTGCAAAACTTATAGCTCATTCCCCATTGCACTCTGGCGCCGTGAATCAACACTTACCAACAGGACAGGAATCTCCAAAAATAGCTCACAGAAGGTCAATACACCCCAAGCGTTGAAACACCGATTGGCCGATGAGAATGTGGGTGTTTTTCCAGAGCCTTTCCACCAACAGCCTGACAGATTTCCTGTAGGCGAATGGCTCCATCAGTGATTCGTTTGTGTTTCCTTTGCAGTCCTCGTGACTGACATTTGGGTGAGCTTGGAGTTAACACTTTAGGAAGCCTTAAGCCTTTCCATAATCAGGTCAGCGTGGTGGTTCTCCAGAAGACTTTTCATCTTGGTGGTTTAATTTAAGTTTACACCACCAATGCCTTTTTTAAGGAATCTGCCAGAAATAGGATGCATTGGAACAGGAGAACCCCCGCCTCCCCAGAAGTTACTCGGAGAAAACCTGGCAGTTCCAATTTGCTAAGGTTACTACTACCACCAGCGGCAGATGCAACGCATTGGATATGGTAAAACGGTGGAACTTCAATGCCCTACCATCAGGCGGTTCGGCCCAAGGGGAGCCTGGGAGCCTGGGAACGTGAGATTTTCCATTGGAAGATGCTTGGGATGTTATATTGAACTGGGTGGTGGTTTCAGATACTTGTTATTTTCACCCTTACCTGGGGAAATGATGCAATTTGATGCAATTGGACTATTTAATATTTTTCAAAGGGGTTGGTTCAACCACCAACTAGTGAATATTCTAGTATGTAATTGCTCTTCCTAAAGCTAACATGCACTGGAAAAGGTGTGCCAATCTTTAGATGTGCTTCAAATGGCAAGATGCACATATTGCTGGCCAGCTACCAACTCGGCCGTTTGGTTTGTTGGACTACCAGATGAAGGTTTCAAGATATACCGCCTTACTTGGAGGATCATCCCAGTCAGTAAGTGGTTAATAAGCCATGGTGATCCTTGTCAGTCCCCTAAGGATCGGGTTATGGGACCCCTTACCAAATGGCCTTAAGAAAAACGGTCCGTTTGCAATTCTGCTTACTAACCACCACTGGATCCAAGTCCTGGGATCCCGATCGAACGATCCTCCAAGGTAGATCTGAATGTCGACGGATTTCACAAAATGGGAAATGACGAATTTCAAGTAGTTTCACCATCTTTTTTTTGAAACTGTCGACCCAACCATCAGCCCACCAAATCTATCCAAATTTTTGGAAGTTTTGAAAATGGTTAGTGCACAAAAAGTTATGATCATGCTAGATGAATGCATCAATGATCCGTGCATCTATAAAACTGCCTTGAATTTCGTTGATATTGGTCATGCATCATCTTGGATTCACTGCTACAGGATGCTCCTCCTGGTGGTTCCTCGCAAGTTATTGTGGGAACCCCGACGTCTCTCTACGACCAGTTGTTGCGACCTGGCTGCCCAAATAGTTACAGTTAAACAACGAATTCACCACGTTTGTGAATTTACACCCCTTCGCATTCCACCACGCAGCCCATTGATGGTTTTCTTGTTGTCAAGGCCTTTGGGTGGCGGCCTTTTTGGCTTTTGCAACCTTCACGGCAGTGAAGAGGGCTGCGGCATCTTGGTCTGGCGAATTTCTTGTGGGCGATCTGCATCCCGAGGGAGTGCATCAAGATGGTTTCAACTGACATGACCCACTCTCTTCACAGAAAGAAATGGCATTTTGTTTGGGCATTTCGGAGTGACATGTTCAACATTTTTTGAGGAGGTAAAGGTTTTCAGTGCCAACAGTTTCCTAAAGTGTTGTCTTACTTAGATGATATGTAACAATGTGGATTAATATGGAATGAATTCGGAATGATTGAAGGACTGGCTGGTTTTTGTATGTTGTTATCACATGTGTTTTTGATGTTTTTTGTTTTTTCTTTCTGTGATTTTTAACGAAAGCTTTGGGGTTTCATCTTTTTTCAGGATACAATCATGACACAAAAATGACTATTATACTTTTTTCATACTTAGGGATTTGAAGCTAAACTTGCACTTTCGACTATCATCCTGTGACATTTTCCCTAAATCAATGCTATGTTCATTTGGATCTACCCACCCCCTACCCAGTAGCCAGCAACATGACCCCCACCAGGATGACATTACATGTTTAGTGGGTGGATCCCGATCCCTAAAAACCTTCATTTGCCATTGGTATCCTGGGTGGGGGGTAGATTCGGTAGATCCACAGGATCAGATCCATTGAAAGGATCCTCAAATCCCAACGGCTGGCATCCTTCGACGGATGGAGGGTGATTTTGGAGGTATGATTTTTGTGATTCGACTTGGCGATTTTCCTTCCTGGCCAATGGCTAAACTTTTTGGGATTACATATTTAGTAGGGAAAATAAAGTTCAAACTTTTATTTCAGGGTCCATTGGCTAAGTGAATTTTTGTTTGACCTCAAAAATCTCCCGACCTTTGGGGATGACAGATGTATATAGATGATGTCCGCCTATCCGAGGCGCATGTCCCCAAGCATACCTATACAGATTCAGGACTTGCAAACGCCAAAGTAACCCCTCAGCATCCATGGGACGATTGTAGATTGATTTACCTACTAATTTACCATAGAAATCAACCATTCATGCAGGTAAATATGCCATTCCCATGGATCTTATCAAAATCTTAGTGCCTCCCCTTCCCAAACAAAGTCACACGACACAGCACCATCAAAGAACTCAGGCAAAGTGAAAGCATGAGCGTTGGGCCGTTGATTGATACCATGTACCCTTTAAAATCCGGGGTTGTGAAATCACCAAGTTTTGAGAGCATCAACCAGGCTATACTAATAATCTACTTTCAGAGGTTTAATCCCCCCAGCCATTTTGACAGAAGTTGTGTTGGTTGATTCGTTGATGATTTCCAACAAATCTTCAAACAGATGAGGGGAGATATCCCCCCGAAAAGGCGGCTTGCCAATGTTGCAGCCGCTTGGAGCCCAGCGAATCCCTGAAGTTTTTCGGGGGGGGTGGCATCCGTGAGCGGCAAAAATGGTCGCGATCGGATTGGTTGGGACGGCGTGGTGCGGTGCTTGGGTTGTTTTTTATATCGCCCCTTTTCACAGCTCCTGAAGTGCCTGATGTAAACGAAGCGAACGGAAAATCATCTTGCAAACAATCATGGGGATCTCAAAACTGGTGATTTGTAGATCCCAAAAACCCTGCAATACAGAGTCAAACCCCTCTATAAGAGGGTCCAATGATTCTTAGGGCACCATCCTGGAGTACTTAGAGAGAAAGTCACGTTTTGACTCAGGTCGCTCTTGGAAACATTTCAAGTCCATATTCCATTTACGCTCCCTTCAAGTAATATAGCAAAGTTGACGGGAAGGTCTTCTTTTGAAACCTTCTTGAGGTGCTAGCTTCGTTGGTGACGGGGTACTGTAGTCAGGTATATATATTTGTTGTTTCAATAAAAATATTCATGTATGTNTATTGAAGTTGTCATTTCTCTTGGTCTGACAGGTACAGTCATGATTCCACGGCACTTGTGCAGTTATCATCTGCTATGGCCACTTTGGTTCGAGGCCAGTAGCAGTTGTGTTGCATGCCCTGTGGCATGCCAGGGAGACTCGACAAGGCCATTTGAGTCCAAAAGGGTTCGAGCGGCACTGCTAGGCAGCAGTGTGGTGAGTGGCGTTTGCAGTTGCAGGTGCAAGCTGTGTGGTTTGTTCTCGCCAGTTTTTACTGGTAGCGGAGCACTGTGACATCCGTGAGCGAGATGGCTGAGAATGGCAAGGCAGAATCGATGGTGAAGCGTTTCTCAGGAGAAACGCAAGAACCGCAGAAAGACTACAAGCGGTGGAAGCGTTGGAGCAAAGCATATCTCATTGTCCAGCGTGCCAAAGGAGTAGATGAATCTGCATTGGGAGCGATGCTTTTCACTCTTCTGGATGGTGCTGCCCTACGAGCTTTCGACTCAGTGGAGATGGATAGTCTGGAGCAAGCAGGTGGGCAGGATATCATCTATCAAGTGCTGGATGAGAGATTTCCTGAGGAAGCTGTTCACGATCGCCTTGGTGAGGTGTTGGACGGCGTCTTTGACCTGAAGGTGGAGAAGAATGAGTCCACGGCAGCCTTCACAGGGAAGGCCAGAGCTGCCTTTACGGCGGCAGAGGCAGAAGGGGTGAAGCTACCATCGGTGGCGAAGGGATATCTCCTCCTTCGTTTCATCAGATTGCCCTCGGACAAGAAGGCTGTGGTGATGGCGGCGGCCCGGCAGAGCTATGAGGAGGCAGACATTGCTGCGGCTCTTCGAACTACATACCCCGACAACTTGTGCATCCAGTGCATGTGGTGGATCAGGTCTTTGAGATGCCGGATGATGAAGAACTAGCACAAGATGAGGTCCAGGAAGTCTTGGCGGCCTTCAATGAGGAGGACCCTCATGTGGAGGACAACAATGAGCCCATCGAGGAGCAAGATGCCATTGATGTTCTGCTGTCTTGGAAGCAGACCAGAACTCAGATCAGCCGTGAGAAGTTAGCCCGCGGATTAGGAGGGTCACAGGACTTGAAGAAGCTTGAGGCTCGTGTGAAGTGCTTCAAGTGTCAGAAGGTTGGTCATTTTTCACGGAATTGCCCTTTGCGAAAGTCCAAAGGCAAAGGATCGAGCAAGGGTGACTCCAACTCGTCCCAATCATCGCGAGTCAGCTATGTCAACATGGTCAAGGACATTGTGGAAGAGGGCTATGTCTTTGTGAATGACGACATGCTTGTGGATGAAGAGGTGACTGCGATTGTGGAGGGTTGGGCTGGTCGACCCAAGGATTACTGGAAGGAAGAAGGGACTTCAGTGATCAGGTACCATGTGGTGCCTCGGAGCTCGATGTTTAGCCCTAACAGATCAGGGTGCCCAGTTCCTTTGACATCGCTGAGCCCGGCGAGATTGACAACAATGACTGACATGGGTGGCGAGACTGAAGAGCAGTTCACTCCGAACTGGAAGAATGCCTTGGAAGCTCACCGACAAACCCAATATCTATGGACTGGTCGGACCGTCTTCTACAAGCTGGAGAACCACCAGGACGTCGACGAGGAGGATGTGCCTGTGGAGGATGCGACAGTCTTGGAACAGAATGACCTGGAGAATCATGAAGTGATGATTCTGGAAGAAACCAGCGATGATGAAGATGAGTCGAAGACAGATGAGGTGGCATGCAATCTGGTCCATGCGGCTGGCTACGGCGTAGTGGACACAGGTTGTGGAAGAGGATTGGTAGGAGAAGACACCTTGCTCCGTCACCAACAAGAGTTGAAGAAGTTTGGCAAACAGATCAAGGAACTGCCGGCGAAGATGCACACCTTCCGCTATGGAAATGGATCGGCAGACCAGACAGCCAGGAGAGTCGAACTTCCAGCTTTTGTGGGGGGCAAGGAGTTGCGAGTGCGACTACATGTGGTGCCTGGAAGTGTTCCCCTTTTGCTGAGCAAGCGCTTGCTGAAGGGTCTTGGCGCCAAGATTGACATGACGGACAACCAGATGAGCCTGAGCAAGGCCGGAGTTTCGGTGGACCTGCTGGAGCTGAAGGATGGATCATACCAGGTAAACCTGCTGGACAAGAAGCAACCAAAGATCGAGACCCAGGAGGTTGACGTGCTCAAGGTGGAGGACACATCGGAACGTGAGCTGACCCCAGAAGAAGTTCACCAGATCATGATGGATCAGCGAGATGAAGCTTATCCACCAGACAGTGATGACAGTGATGATGGATACCCCAGACTGCATCAAGAGGATGTTCCGACC